>VWZD01011596.1:189655-326401 GCA_013396695.1 Sakesphorus luctuosus
AAAGATGGTAAAAAAAAAAAAGAAAAAGAGAAAACATCTTGAAATAGTTCCTAACTCCTATTTTTCTTAAGGAGAAAGAAAATGGCCAAAGAATCAGAAGTGAGATATATAGAGAAATTACAGTGATCTTACACTAGCAATATTTTGCAATTTTTTAGCCTTGGCTTGCAGTCAGTCATCCTGACCATCTGCTCAGAACTGAACTTCTTCTTCCATGTAGTTGAACTGTATCAACAGAAATAATTTTTTCAGGCAGAGTAAATGTACCGCTACGAACAGTTTGATGAAAGACTGAATCTTTGTATTCCTGGAAAGTGAGTCTTCCTGTAACAAGCAGCTAATGTTTGAACACGTCAAAGCAAGCCTTTTAGAACAGGAGATAAGAGCACTTGAATGATTATTGCAAAGTGGTAACTGGCTAACTGGCCCAAAAGAAAATGTTATGTACAGTAATTTATTCTGGGAGTTATATTTTCCTCAGACTTGAAAAGATTTTTACCATGACTCAGTACATTGGGTTTCACTCCCACTCTCATTTGGGAGAATTAGGTTTGAAATACCCACTTTACAAACAAACATTCCTCCAGACAATGTTATTGGCATAGACAGTGGTAAGATAATGGTCAGATCTGCATAAGGAATGGCTCATAACATAATGTTAATCTGAGGTGGGGAGTTTATTGATGGTTTTAATTTTAACTATGCTGTTAAATGCCATGCTGCAGAAGCTTTAATGTTTAAGCAACTATATTAACCTAAAATTACTGTTGTTGATAAAAATTATTTTGCTTTTAGAATTGAGGAATAACACACCATCAGAAAGCCTTTATTGCTGGCACAAGTTACAGCTGTGCTAGAGGGGGTATCTACACTAACCTAGTGTCACTATCTCAGCATGTGGCCTGTTCAAAGTCATTGTTTATGTGGACTTTCCACCATATGGACTTATCAACATTTTCTTACAGAAATCTCAGTGCTACTTTGTACTTTCAGAGTGCAAATACAGCAAGAGAGACTCTGTTTTCTCTTTTTCGCCTTTGAAAAAGTAAAAAAAAGAGAAAGAAAAAGGGCGGGAGGGGGAGTGGAGAAAAAGAAAGAAAATAAAAAGAAGATAAAAATTAAAAAGAAAAATAGAAAGGGTGCTCTCTTCTCCTAGTAATTCTATCCCATTGCAAATGTATATCATTATAAATATTAACATATGTAAGTATCCATATTTATTAATATATTGTAAAATCTCATATTTTGGGTATCTTACTCCTCAGCCTAAATTACCTTGATCTGATTGTTCTGGCAATGTCATTTTGCTACTGTGAAGACGAATAACTCTTTCTCTGAGGGGTGCCCCATGATTGTCCCCTGGGCTAGACCCGCCCCTGCACCCAGCAAATGTCTGGGCAGAAAACACACTTCTTTAGCACATGTGATGTCCCGTGAGCCCAAACATACAGGACATTCTTAGGTGGTATTAATATGTAAGTAGATGGTTAGGACCCTTCCAGGCATGTTTGGGCAGGCTGCCCAAGGCCCGGTGTGGGTGGTGTGCAGGCACAATGAGCTCTTGTCTGCTCCTGGGAATGCATTTGAGCAAGTGAGGTAGACAAACCTCTGGAAACCTGAGAATAGCAAACTGTTCCGGTTCAGGTTGAGAGGGGAAAGGAAATGAATAAACATTATAAATCTTTGTTAGTTCAGTAAAAGCAAAGAACATTCCTTCATGCACAATAAAGAGTAAAAGAAATAAAAGGTAAGTAAGAGTAAAGGGAATTTTTGAACCCTCCTCTGCAACAAGGATACCATGAAAACACTTAGAAAGGTTGAAGTGGGTGTAAATAAATGAAGATGCCTCAGGAATCTTTGTGAGTGTGTGCACAGAGCTCCTAAGAAAGCAATGTATTGTGAGAAAAATATCACTTCGCTGAACCTGAATGTTTCCCCCAGATTTGACAAATATTGCTCCATTAAAGATCTGCTTTGAAGAATATTTCCTTGGTTCATTCTAGGGCTCTTAAGTGTTCCACATTTACTGCTGAAGAAAGAGAAGTCTTGAAAACCTGAGTTGCAGCTCCCCAAATCTGGGTTTCAGAAGAGTAATAATGTAGTAGTTCTAACACAAAATGGTCTCTCAAGGCTTTTATGCCAGCAGGCCTAGAAGTCACTGGGTGACTTCAATAGGAGTTGCACTCCCTTCTGTCTGCCTCCCAGCTATGTTGTGAATGCATGCATATCCCAGTTCTGGAACATCACCTTTCCAGGCTTCGGAAATGAGGTTTTGAAACTCTCATTTGTGGAAGATTGCTGAATATTTGATGTTATAATTAGGGTGGAAGTAGACATCACATCAAAATGCTGAAAAATCCATGCAAATAAGAGAATTTGTGTTTTGAATAATTATACTCTTGCCTCCTTGCTGCTTTCATGATAGCTAGGCTTCTTGAAAGAAGTTTTGGGAAGGGCTCTACCCACATGGGTGTGTCCTTTGAGCCTGCACAGTGGATTTTTTAGGTGAGGCACAATGTGCGCAGAACTGGCCCCACCTTTTAACTCCTGAGGTTCATTTGCCACAGCTGAGCAAGCTTGGACAGTGACAGTGAGGTCCTCGGGACTAGAACCTACAGCCCCCGGTATTCCCAGGAGGTCTCCCATCCAAGTACTAACCAGGGCTGACCCTGCTTAGTTTCCAAGATCTGACGGGATCATTGATTAACTATGTACAAGAAAACATACCTTTTCCAAGGTAATAACATGTACATATATATTTTTAGCCCCTACATGCACAGTAGCAATAGTTGAGGTGTCGTGGAGATAAGCTTCTGCTGGGGATTTGATATTGTTAATGAGCATATTCAGTTACAGGAACAAGTCTATTCTACAGATGATATAGCAAAATTACTCCAATGGTTAAGGGTACATTGGTGGCACTAAGATTCAGCTAACGCAAAGCCACATACAAATAAGTATGAAGATGGGAAGCATATGTGGCTGTATGGAAACTCAAAGCATATGGTGGAACAACTTAAGAATAGATAGATCAAAGTTACAGATATAACCAGTTAGATCATAAAACTCCAGCAAAAGGAGTAGTAGCAAAATGGACAATATATTGAACAAGCAAAAAAGACAATGCTTTCACAGAAAAGACAAATGCTATGCTAGGTTGTGTTAATTGGAGCATCATGTGTAATACAAGGAAGACAGTTTTTCTGCTCTGTTTGATTCAGCTGCGCTTCATCCAAAGAGCCACTTTCAGTTTGGGCTACCACATTTTTCAAAAGATCCAGGCAAATTAAAAGGACTTAAGAGAAGGACATCAAAAGTGATAAAAGATATTGGAAATAAAGCCCAAAAGGAAAGCTTAGGAGGCTGCGATATGTCCAGGTTAAAGAAGAGAAACCAAAAGGGAGACATTAGTCAATGGGGACAAAACAAGAAGGAATGGACTTACTCTGCAATATAGATAATAGAGTTAAGTATTAGGAAAAACTTTACAACTGCAGGAACAGTTAGGACATGGAGAAAACCATCAAGAAGTTTTTCAGAATCACCTCCACTGTAGGATTTTAAGGCCAGACTTAATGTCTTAATGATCTACCAGCAAGGGTCTGAGTTTAAAGAAATCAATCCTGACACAGTGAGGGAAGGAGAAAAAAAGACTGGGTTGAATGACCTGTATGTGGTATGTTTGCTGGTAAATAACGCTCTGATTCTCTGACCCTGTGCAGTACAAGGAGAGGTTTATTTACAATTGTTAATTTTTTCCCCCTATGTGTAATCCCTGTCTTCATCTGAAGGAGAAGATACAGAGACGTGTTTCCTAGGCTTAAGTTAATAGTGATATGCATCTGCCTAATGCATTTAGAGATGTGACCACATTCCCCATCCTTAGAGCAGCCAATGACTGGTGTGCATTTAGGTGTCAGCTGGGAACAGAAGTTTTCATATCTTCCAGACCCAGGCTGACTCTCAGGTTTAAGTAGTGACTGGTTGTGCCTCACACCTTTCTGCAGCATGCTGAAGGCAAGGGCAAGGTTTGTCTTTAAAGCCCCCTGTTAGGTTTGCATGGGCAGGGTTTGGTAGCAGGAAGAGGGGAAGCTACAGGGGTAGCTTATGTGAGAAGCTGCCAGAAGCTTCCCCCACGTCCAGTACAGCCAATGCCAGCCAGCTCTGGGAAAGACACGCTACTGGCCAAGGCTGAGCCAATCAGGAATGACGTTAACACCACTGTGATAACATATTTAAGAAGAAAATAGTTCTTGGGCAGATGAAAATTGCAGGTAGAGAAGTGCAGAGTGAGAACATGTGAACAGCTCTGCAGACACCAAGGTCAGTGGAGAAGGAAGGGCAGGAGGTGCTCCAGGCACAGGAGCTGAGGTTCCCCTGCAGCCTGTGTGCAGACCATGGTGGAGCAGCTGTGCCCCTGAAGCCCCTGGAGGACTACAGGAGGTGCAGACATCCACCTGAAGCCTATGGAGGAGCCCAAGCTGGAGCATGTGGATGTCTGAAGGTGGCTGTGGCCCTGTGGGAGGTCCCTGATGGAACAGGGTCCTGGCAGGTACCTGCTGACCTGTGTAGAGAGGACCTCATGCTGGAGCAGGTTTTTCTGCTAGGACCCGTGGCCCTGTGGGGGACCCACTATGAAGCAGACTGTGCCTGAAGGACTGCACTCCGTGGAGAAGTGACCCACACTGCAGCAGTTTGTGAAGAAATTAATGGACTGTCTCCCGTGAGAGGGACCCAATGGGGATCAGGGGAAGAACTCCCCTCCCTTCACAGCAATAGGAACAATCTGTGATAAACTGACCATAACCCTCATTCCCCATCTCCCTGAGCTGCTGGAGGGGAGGAGGTAGAACTTAGAAAGGAGCAAGGTATGGGAGAAGGTGTTTTTAAGATTTATTTTACTTCTCATTCTCCTGCTCTGATTCTGTTAGTAATAAATTTAATTAAATATCCCCACTTTGAGTCTCTTTTGCCCGTGATGGTGATCAGCGAGTCATCTCCCCAGGTCCTTATCTCAGCTCATGAAACCTACATTATATTTTCTTTCCTCTGTCCAGCTGCAAAGGAGAGTGAGAGAGCAACTTTGGTGGGTGCCTGGCATCCAGCTTGGGTCAACCCCCTACAAGCCCTTTTGAACTTTCACGTCCATGCTTTCCATTAACTAGTAAAAGTACAGTTTATACACTAAACATACACTTGCTCTGCCTTGAGCATGGCAAATGCTAAAGTAAATTTCTTTCAGGAACACAGAGTCCTCTACATTCTCAGTCAACACCCTTTATGTAGCTTGGGCTGATAAAACTCAAAATCAAAGTACTGTGCATCAGCATCTGCAAAATGAGCATTAGGACTAGTATCAAAATCCAGGACACTAGCTGTTTATATTAATGACAAACTTTTTCAATTACTCTAAGCAATTCCCCTTTATGAATGCAAATCAGATTAGTATTTAAGCCAAAATTCTGAGGTACCAATACACAATTAAACAGAAAGGGAGAGGGGGGATGTTTTTCTTTTTGTTGTCTACTGCATTGAAATACTAAGTGTCCTTAAACCACTACTTAATGACATAGACTGGAAATGAAGTAGCTGAATGAACCCCCTATATGGACATGTTCTGCCAACAACCATTTCAGTGCCAGCAATAAATTCACAGACTAAACAGTTTAAATTTGGCATTCTCATTTGTGATGCTGTACTTATGCTACACTCATGAGATTGATTCTCTGAATTCAAAGTATTCTAGCGACTGAATTATTAGAAAGATGAAATTCTGGATGACAACTTATGACTACAGTGAATTAATCTGATATTTGAACACTATTCTTATAAAAAGAAAATTGTGGTGGTTTGAACAATAATACCTACAGTCAGGATCAGTCAGGTTTCCACTCTAATTCCTACTTTCAGGAGACTAAATACAAAGCTGACTAGAGCCTGACAGCCAGCTCTCAGATAAGACGATGCTTTTTTCAATGACCAATAGAACCACTTTTTTTTTTTGGTATCAAATCTTTCTGGTTTTTTTTTTTCTAAATTTCATCTGATTTAAAAAAGAAAAAAAAAAACTATTACTCTTGTATAACTAAAAGGGGTTTCAATTTAAATTGGAATTTGTCCAAAGTCTAGCTTGGAGTGATTTAGGTATTCTGACAAGAAAAAAGGAAGAGGTATACTTGAAAATGGACTGCAAAACAAAACAAACAGAAAAAGCTTCACAAGCACTTTTACTCTGGACCTAATATGCATGTGTAGCAGCTGGAATGACACAATGGATCCTAACGGCTCCTCCAGGTTCCTTTCATACTGTATTATTCACTCTGCAGTCACAGTATCAAAGACAACATTTTTGGGAGAAAGCCTGTATTTTTGCAAACAGCTGCATTTAGACAATGACACAGGCAATGTTATCATATGACTGTCACAGTAGAAAAGTCTTCTTGTTTAATGCAAGTATTTAGTATCCAGACATAAGGTCGTCCATGGGTAACATGGGATGCAACTCAGCACACTATTTGGTCCAGGGCTGTGAAACCTTTAGCTAACAGATTCCATAAAAAAAAAAAACCAAAACTTAGCTTTGCCATTTTTCCCCTCACCTGCCAGTTTCCAGAAACCACTAAAATGTAAAAAAATATTACTTACATAACTAAGCTAATTTTCTGTTAAAAATGATGAAAGATGTTTTGGGTTTATTGAGCAATTTAATCTGATTTCTGAAAATCACTTTTGTCCACTCTTCTATTATAGGTGAGTGTACTATAGTGGGAATACTGAGCTAATGCCCTTGAGGAATACCATGTGACTGCAATTATTTATGAATTAACATGTCACAGATTTGAAGCTTTGAGAGAAACACATTTCCCAGCTGCACACTTGTGATTTTTGAGTTTGTAAATGAAATAGATGAAATAATGACTTGCTCTTCCTCTCTATTCTTCTTATATATTGGTTAGTTTACTTGCTAGATTATGTAAAGACAGGCACAAATACTTACGTAGATATTTATCATTCACAGAGAATGTGAATTAAACATGCCATTACTTTATCAGCTACGATAATAAATACTTTACACCATACTAGATTTCTCTACAAGTGATGTTATCATTGTTTTTAATACATCCTTTGCCTTTAGAGATATAGAAATAATTTCTGAATGCTAATGCTGCTAAAGGAAAACACAGTGCAGGAGTAAAACTGCAAATAAAGAGTGAACTGCTTTATAAAGCACAGTAATAGGTGCTTAGTCAATGCTTTAACTTAATTTGAGCTCTGGGAGCCAAACAATAATTTGACTGATATTATTAGATACATACTTGTTTGGTTTGTCCTGAAAACTTAAAAGTCAAGCTGAAATCAAACTCAGATGTCTTAATCGATAGCACAAACATAAAGGCAAGAAATAAATGTAGAATACATATGGTTTTGCTGTCAAATATAAACAAGAATAGCTGATACACATACTTATATATTTGTTAGCCGATGATGTAAACTGAAATGAAAGCCCATTTACAAGCATGACCTGTGATAAAAAATGCATATAAATAAACAATAAACCGAGATAACACTAGAATAACGTCAATTAAAACAATTACAACAACTTCTAGTCATCATGAAGTATTGTTTCAGTTCCATCTTAAAACAGGAAAAGCTCTCAATTGTTCTTAAATCAACTGGTAACTGATTCCACATTTGTGTAGCCTTGAAACAAAAAGCTTTTTATCCCTATTTTGTATTCATTCTAGGGCATGGTAGTTCCACAGCATGAATAGAGTGTAATGTATAAGCTACTCTAAGGGAAAGCAGCAGGTTGAAATAGTGGCCACTGACACAGTACTCTAATTGTTATTTTATATCCATATTTTAGAAGTAAGACTTTGTAGGAGAAAAAAAAGTTGTATATAAAATTGACATGACTGGCATAACATAACATTTGCTATTATACCAGATATGCCTTCATAAGTACAGGAAAATACCAAAAACATACCCCCAAAAACTATAACATAATATAATGTTTAAAAAGAAAAAGTCTTGGAATTCTGTTAATGAGTCTGTGCTATTAACTAGAATACTTAAACTGCCTCTTCATACTCATTTGAAGACTGCAGGGTATAGAGGAATTTAAGAGTGTTATATATGTGTGTGTGTGCATGTGTGTATATACAATGTGCTTATTTGCTCTCTCTTCTTTAAATATATAAACAAACAATAAAAAATTATTTTCTGTCCTTCAAACCTATTTATTATTTGGGTATTGATTTCCATGTTTTCTCTAGATAAGTCCCCAGGAGTCTGGAGAACTGCTAGGATTATGACATCAAAAGGGACAAAAGATTGGAAGCTGTTTAATGACAGCAAGGTGGGACGTAAATCACACTCTTTAAATTTTCTTTTTTTTTTTCCCATACACACTTACAGGACTTAAATTCTTGACAAACACATGAGAAAAAGGCTCAGTCAACCCTTTGAGAAAGAGCTCTGAATACTGCCAGTTGCAAAGTTCCCTAAACAGTCTTCATGAAAAGGAGAATTCTATCAAGATTTGATACCACTAAAGTTAAAAATAAAACAAAGATAAGAGTGAGAAAACTCAGTGACTATTTTTTCACAAATGACAAAGGCACTGTAAAGAATTAGAGCAAAAAGAAATACTTTTTTTACCCTTTTCCAGTCTTTTATAAAGGTCAGATTTAGGGGATTTCTGCACTTCCACTGAACCCCTGAAAAAGAATACTCTGAGAATAGGAAAAAGAAAGGTGGCATGCCTAGAAAGACGAGATGTACATGTGAGAAAGGCATTTTGGAAAAGAGCCTGTCACCCACAAAGTACTGCAGGTTTAAGTACTCAAAGCTGTGTCTGAGGCAAGCAGTGGCTCCGGCAAACAGGCAGAAGGGGAAGCCTATGTCATACCCTACAGTGGTCTGCATTGTTGTCACCCATCCCTGGGGTGGGAAGGATACCGCCTGCTTACACTTTCACAAGCTTGTGAATGAGTCATGCCTTGGCCAGAACACTGTCACAATTTGTTACCACTCAGCATCAGCCACTTCCCTTGTATCAACAGAGGAATAGAGCAGAAATGGTACTTTTAGAGAGAGGGAGGTGATGGGATGGAGGAAAAATATCTATGTGTGTGGAAACTGCAAATCTGCTGGACCACAGCCTTGCAAATGGGGCAAGAGGACAGTAGGTCACACTTAATACTTTTGCAGAGATAGCTCACTTTCCAGCTACTCTGAGCTTTACCTCCCATGCTGCTCTCTGCCACAATGCCCTTTTATTCTGGTTTCTTACTAGGGATGAGGATTTTGAAATCTAATGCCATGTCTGTCCAAGAGGTGAGCCATGCTATTTTTAACTCCCCAGCACCTGCAAAGGCACAGAATGGAGCCATCCCGGAAGATAAGTAATTTGGTCAGCCCAGCTGCCTGCAGTCACTAGCAGAGTCCTGTTTCATCCTCACTGTTAGACACTTACACAAAAATCTTGTGACTTCCTCTGTGAATGCTGAAAAATTTCTAGAGGGAAAACCAAAACATCAAGATTAAAAACCTGGATCCTATGAAAGCAAAGGGACCAATCTGCATTCTGATTCTCACCTTAAATATCAAGGAACAATTTTGTTGGGGATCTGCATGTCATTGGTAGTCTGATATTTAACTGTTGTAGAAGACGGAGGACTCACAAATACAGAAAAAAATAGTATATTTTGTTTTGCTCATTCTTCTGTAGTAAACAAATATGAAATATTTATGCATTACTTCATGCAGTGAAGTAATCACTGTAGTAATAAAAACCATGGTTTGGTTTAGGTTCAGACACATCTTTATGAGAATGTAGTGCCACACTCAGATTCTGATTACTGAGAACCTCTGCTCAGAATTGAGTCATTCTCAGAATCACTGTAGGGAATGTAGAGAAAAAAAAATTGTCTGAGTTTAGAAAGGACAGACAGAAAAGTTGGAGATTAATATTGCAGACTCATGGAAGTGGAAGGGTGTCAGTGAGTGAAATAATGATATCCAGTCTACGATCTCTGTAGATCCACAACAACAGAGCATTGCAAGGGAGAATACTGTTAATTGGAACCTACACTTAGTCTGGTTATATTATCCCTTAGAACTTGGATAGATGTTCTAAAGTCCAATAAACCAAAATGAAAATAAATTAAATGAAAAGAAAACCATCACTTGAAGAAAAGTTACACAATAGGGGAACACTAGTGAAAAATAGGTCTGCTTTTGAGCTTGGCACACATAACCACAGTTATTTACTTTTAAACTTTGCACCCTCATGAAAATCAACTTTTCTGAAATCAGGATTCAGAGAAATGGTGTGACTCAGTTGCAGCACATCGTCTAATGGGTTACCAGTTACAGAAGACTGTTTTGCTGTAACATGACAACCATGTGTTAACTCCACTGGAAACTAGGATAACTCTGCAGAAAGCTTGAGGTACTGCTGTGGCATTATAATTTTATAACATGGTCGGTCAATAACTTATCTCAGGTGGGTCTCAGAATGGCAGCTGTAACTCTCTCTGGTTCTGCTACTTTAGTGTCTTTATTGTTCAAATAATTTCTTTCTTAGCACTATCCTATGATTGTTGATAGAAACCAAATGGGTCTAATACTGTTATCTGTCTTGTAATTTTGTCCTTAATTAAACACAATGGATCTTCACAATGGAAGAAGGCAAAAAAGTGAGAAGGATTCTTCAAAGTCTGAATTGTTTCTTTCTACTCATATGATAGGAAACAAGATATATTTTTGTTGCTGAAAAACTGTGCATCTGTTTTTTTAAAGATGCTGCTTCTGATAGAGCAATCACATGTTACATTAAATAACCCAGAAATCACTAGAAGAGAAATCTTATTTTCAGTAACTGCACTCTAACTTTGAAATTTCAGCCAAATTCTTTACCTAAGATATTCCTAAGACAAATAACAGGTCTTTCTTAAATCTCACAGCAGGAAAGGTTAAGTTTAGAAGCAAATGAAATTCTGAAAAAGGGCACTTATATCCATGAAACTAAGCCAAGAAGAGTCCTTATGTGACTGCCATAGTTAGTCAAAAAAAGGTAAAATTTCTGTCTCAGATGAAATCATAATTATTTGTATCAAGTGCCTGGCTTCTGTGAAATAAGAAAGTTATCTACTTCTTAAGAAAAGACTACTGACTGAACAGCAGCCAGGGAAAGCTGGGACCAGAAAACCAGGCAGAGCAATAGCTAAAAAACAGTGGGGAGAGAACCTTTGAAATCCATATTTAATCTGAGAGGGTATAAAGGATGAATATACTGGAAGATGGAGGAGAGGACTATAGGGTCTTGATTTCTTCTAGCAACATGGGGTTGAGGCAGAAAGAATCAGCTTGATGTAAAACAGCTGAGGCAGAGATAGGGTCTAAGCTGTTCACTTGGTGCAGTCAGGTGTTTGCTAGGTAATTCATAGAATCATAGAATCAATTGGGTTGGAAAAGACCTCCAAGATCATCAAGTCCAACCCTTGGTACAACTCCAGCCTGTTTACTAGATCATGGCACTCAGTGCCACGGCCAATCTCAGTTTAAAAACCTCCAGGAATGGTGAATCTACCACCTCTCTGGGCAGGCCATTCCAATGCCTGATTACTCTCTCTGGAAAGAATTTTTTCCTGATATCCAACTTCAGTTTCCCCTGGCAGAGCTTGAGCCCGTGCCCCCTTGTCCTATTGCTGAGTGCCTGGGAGAAGAGACCAACCCCTGCCTGGCTAGAACTTCCCTTCAGGTAGTTCTAGTCAGTGCTGAGGTCNATGCCCAGTCTGTAGGGCTGCATGGGGTTGTTGTGGCCAAAGTGCAGGACCCGGCACTTGGCCTTATTGAACTTCATTCCATTGGAATCAGCCCATCTCTCAAGTCTATCCAGATCCCTCTGCAGAGCCCTCCTGCCTTCCAGCACGTCATCTCTCCCACCCAACTTGGTGTCATCAGCAAATTCGCTGATGATGGTCTCAATCCCCTCATCTAAGTCATCAATGAAGATATTAAACAGGACTGTACCCAACACTGACCCCTGGGGAACACCACTAATGGAGTGGATGCAGCTCCATTCACCAGGATTCTCTGGGCCCGATCCTCCAGCCAGCTCCTAACCCAGCAGAGGTTACCCTTGTTCAAGCCATGGGCTATCAGCTTTTCCAGGAGTGTATTATGGGAGACAGTGTCAAAGGCCTTGCTGAAGTCTAGATAGACCACATCCACAGCCTTTCCCTCATCCACCAGGTGGGTCACCTGACTGTAAAAGGAGATCAGGTTGGTCAGACAGGACCTGCTCCTCCTAACTCAAGTTAGGCTGAGTGATCTGGGGCACGGAATAGGGTCCCAAGGGTTTTAAGGGTTCCCCAAAGTCATGGAACTTCCAGTTCTCTGCCTAATTTTAAGTACTTGAAAGACAAGTGAAGATTAGGAGAACAGTTCTTCAAAACTCCCTTTAGAAGAGAAACACAGTTCCTTATAGTAAATTCTGTATTGGATAGGTTGACCTAATTTCAAGGGAAATTAATATCTCTGTCATTGTTTACAGAGGAAGTTCAGGGAATCTAAGTGCCAGCACACCTCTGATATACATGGAGAATATGTTCTGGCCACGGTAAAGAAGAGAAACTTTAATGGGATTGCAAGTTTCTATGAAGAAAAAGCTCATGATTCTAAATCTTAGAAGAAGGAGGTATTTCTGCAACTACTTTAGGGAATGAAAGTGGTGACACTTTGATGAATCTAAGGAAAGATACCAGATGGAAAGAGAATGAGTTAGCAAGGAAAGAGGAGCAAAAGACTCCTTGGTCTATGATTCCATTAGGGTAGAAACCAGTAAGTCAGGAGAATAAGGAGGACTAGGATTCAGGCATTCCAGGTAGCTTCTTATTTTGCTATAATGCTGACAATCAGATCATGAGGGCAGAGGGGCAGAAGAGTTTAACATAACAGCAACAAAAAATCTGTTAAAGTACCTCCTCTTGTTCATCTACTTTCAGGTTAAGGGGTTTTTAAGCTTTTGTTGTTGTTGTTGTTGTTGTTTTTTTCTCCCTCTGGTTTGCTACCATTCCCATCATAGTACATACAGAAAGACCAAGCTTAAACAGATTATTTGATTGATATTTTTCAATTTAACTGCCAACTAACTTGCTATGGAAGATAATGGCCTGCTTGAAAAACTGCTTTTTCAGTCCTCCAACAGGAACTACAGTGAAATTGAGAGAGGTCAAAAGAACTCAGCTGCCATTTTCACTCCCATTTTTTATGGAAATGGGCAACAGATTGGTGAAGACATTGCAAAGGCTCTAAGGCAATCAGTCTTTCAATTTGTCCAATATTAGTTTCAATAAGAACTGAGAACAGAAACAATTGCCAGCAGTGCCTACTTGATTTGTTAAGACTCACTCTTGCCCACTTCAAATCACCTTTGACATTTACAAGCTCAACTTTGCAAACATCATTTGAGTATTATTATTTTATCTAATGCCTCAATTATGCCAATGCCTAGGATACCATCATGCTAAAAATGATGTATAGGTATCAAGAATGTATTAACTTTTTGAAAAACAAGTAAACATTTGTTATTGTATGTGGACCAAATACTTCCTGTATTACACATGCAAGATATAGTAGTTTATAAAAATTTATGTGTATATATCTAAAGTCAATTTGAAAAATTGACAGACATTTATTTTGGCAGACATTTATACTAACACTAACATATTGATAGCAAATTAGCTTTCCCCTGCACTTACATTCTCCTATGCAGAAAACATATTTGTAGAACTCACAAGGTATAACAACAAATACAAGTTAATTGGGATAATAATATTTAAATAAATATAGGTTTTACTCTTTGCAACATGCAACAGGTTGCACGCACTCAGCTCTGCAGGCACAGGAAAAGGAAGAAAAATAAACCCATGTCAAACAAGATAGCAGTACTATTGACAAATACTCTTAGGACTTAAACCCTCAGTGTGATTTGCTCAGAGTGATTTACTCAGTATGAGTCCAGTGTATACAATTTAGGCATTGGAAGAAAATGTCTGTCTGGGTCAGAGTTTGAGACAGCATCCAAGAGAGAGAGAAAATAATATCAACATGGGATGGGTGGTGTTCTGTAACTCGTGCAGATTCTACAGAAAAGATGCCACTTTGCCGGAAGCCAAAATTGTACATTGCATTCTGCCTATGATATCCTGTAAGGGTGAAATTCTGAGGCTGCCAAAGAAAAGCAAAATTCGTTGGAACACAGATGATAGAAGAGCGGAATGGGCAATGCTGAGAACCACATTTAGAGACCTGAATGGCTATGTGCGTTTGGTAACACACATTATGTCTGCAATGAATTCTTTGTAGAGATACAAAGAGAGCCAGGATGGCTTTTGCCATGTGGGACCCAAGAAAGGTTGTGGCACATGCTGTCCTAAATAAAATTTAAAAAGAAGAAATAAATGTGAAGAAGAAAAGTTAGCATTTGCCTGAGACTCCTCACATAATTTTTTAGAGAATAATAATGTTTGAGGGAATGCTCCTCTCTGAGGGAAAACTTGATGATAATGGAGTTAAGCTGGATTGAGAAAAATTTCTATAGTATTTATAATGAAATTTTGTTTGCAGCTCCTTTTTTAAATCTTACTTGCCCTATAAGTACCTGGTAACAATAAACTTCAGGCATTCTGAAAATACACATTTTGAATTATTTCAACATATGTTCTGTCTTGTGTGTTTGGAGAAATATTTAAAAGATTCTTAAAATACTGCCATTTAAGGAGTAAATAATAGGAAATGTGTAGAATTGATAGTAAAAAAAGAGGTGAAGACCTTTCCCTCCCTTTTGACCTGGATACAGAGTAACACATGTTCTAAAGAACAAACCATCAAATATTCTTCATATGCAAGCCGTCTCTCATAGGTTGCAAGTAAGCTGCAAAATTTTCTATTGAATGCACTGTGGAAGGATCAATGCCACTGATACCTTGATATTTGCTCCCACTTTCCATTTACTTTTCACTTGTGACTTTAAAATATAAGTTACAATGAAGCATTGTCTCTCTGGTATATAAATGGGAGCTTATTTCCTGCATTTACTCTGGTTTTCTTAGGGGAAAGGGGATTTACAGTTAATAACAAATCCCGTTACACATTTGGATTATTCCTGTGTACAGTAAAAACTCCTTGAATTTCAAATAATGCCAATTTCCATCTCAGCTGGAGAGGCGGTGGGGATTCTGGTGTGTGCTTTTTATCTCAGAACTGTAAGTGCTGTGGTAAAGGACTTGGCCACAAATAATCCCACGTGTCACCAAGGCCAGTGATAAGCAAATGCCTGTGGAAAGGCCCTTGCTCCCTAATCTTCACAGACCTGCCACTCTGCACTGAGAAAGGCTCCACAGCAGGTGAGTCGCAGGGATCGGCTCAAGACACAGTGGATGTGCATGTCCTGGTCTTGGCTCCCTTGGCAGTTCTGTGCACAAGTAGCATGGAAAAGTCCACCACCCTCGCTTGACTGCTATGAGTAATGAATGGGCATATGGAGAGTGATTTCACTGATTACCAAGTCTGCTTCTAAGAGTATTTTATCAGTTGGCAGCAATTTGCAAAAGAAAGAGCCTAACAGACCATATAAAACCTACATCCCAATATTACATAACTAAAAACTTCATAGGAAGGGAGGGACAAATAAGTAGCAAACAAATCTGTTTAAAACTATGACAAACTCAGAAAACAGCAGAGGTGTTGTATAGTTTATCTGCTATTATAGTCCCTCTATTTCATGATTTTGCTGTTTGTTTGTTTGTTTGTTTGTTTCCCCTGGGACATCCATTACTATGGTATACTAATATACATTTAATCCTAGTACGACTAATTATATACCCCCTTTAACCAGTATCCTACTCTCTGCCAACAGAATTAAACCTAATGAAATATATCAGTATTGAAGACTCAAATGGTGGCAGTAACTTTGCCTACAAAATAATCATAACCGGTAAAGATCACACATTTAACACTACAGTGGCAATGTCTGGAGAGCGGGAACAGCACGGTAATGACATTCCAACAAGAGCCCAGCACTCCCTCAACTCTGGAACCACTAATAATTTCAGCTGGAACAATTGACAGTGGGGAAATGAATCATTCCCTTTGACAAGAACAAAACCATATTAAAATGTAAGAGTTTATTAAACAACTGACTTCAGAAGTTAAATTACTAAATTGTATCTCCATGGGTTTTAAGAAGTAGTGTCTGATCACAATAATGGATTGCCTACAAACTTTTATCTTAGCCATCGCCTCCAGAGTTGCTGTATTTAATTATTTAAGCATTGTATTAATGAAACATGTTATACTGGTAAGAAAACTACTTTTATCACAGCACATGAAAGAAAAAAAAATATAATGTGTGGTTTACACTGTACAATTGCATTTGCATCCCCATTGCAAATAGTGAAAAACATCTTTTCCCTGATCCTCTCTTTCCAGCTGCTCTGCAGAACAAATTTAATGGCTGCCATTGTTCTTGATTTTGACCTGATTAAAAAAAAAAAGAGAGAGAGAGAAAACATTTAAAACCATTTTAGTGCACCTGTTGTGCTGCATTATGACCCACTGTGATTTCAATTTATGTCACATGAGAACATGCCACTGGAGCACCAGATTGCATCATATGCAAAAACCCTAGCAGTGCTGGAAATTGATGTCATATCACATTTTACAATGCATATCTATGCATATAATGCGTAGAAACAAAGAGAGCTAAATTAAGACGAAGGAAAATAGACATGGCATGAATGACATTAGATAGAACTGTTCTGATTTGTACTTGTGTCTGTCAGAGGCTGGAAATCTCTGCTGCAGAATTAAGACCTCACTTACCTGAGCTATTAAGAATCTAGTAGCAATAGCAGATTGTCAACTTTTTGGGTGGAGCAGCTACAAGAGTGAAGCAAGACACATATTTAATTGGGTTTCAGGTGTTTGCTAATATTAGCGGGATATTGTAAATTAAGAAAACTTGGAAAAATTCCATGTTCTGCATAAGGGGTAGGATCTAGAGATGGATGTTTCTGCTTATCTCTGCTCAGAGTTGAAGCCTCTCCCTCAGGTTCTTTTCTGGTTCTATCTTCTCCAGCTGCCATGCTGTCTTCCTCCTTGACCAACTGTCCCAAGAGGGATAAAAGAATTTGGCAAAGTACTCTGGAGCACAGGAAAGACCAAAACTTAGGTACTTAAATGGAAAATGCAGAAATGAACAAAATATTAATCATAAGAGCTTACAGTTAAGCGCCTTTGAGAGCCCTTAAGAAGAGAGACTTGGCTTGGAAATCTGCACTATGAACACACTCATTGAATAATCATGTTTTGTGGAAGGAGAATTCAAACACACTGCAGAATCTTGTGCAATCCGACAATGCCTTTTCTTCTCACAAGGCACAAGGAAAAAATATGCCCTTGCAAAACACATTTTGCAGACCTGCAGCCTCTTCATTGGAAAAAATGGGGACAATAATATTTCTCTTCCTTACAGTTGTGTTGTGAATGCTAATGATTACAAAGTTCTGCAAGAACTGCTTGGAGAGCATTTAAAATGCTAAAAATGCTAAAAAGCCATTCCTGAACTGCCTAAACAGTGTGTTAAAAATCTAACTGCTATTAGGTAGCAACCCTTTACAGCAAGAAGAGCAGATGCACTGTAGATTAAACTAAATAAAAGACCCTTTTACTAGGGAAGAACAAAAGCATGGTCTGAGTTCTGCTTGTAACCAGTGGCACTTCCAGTGTTGTAGTATGTCCACTTTTGACTGCTGTCCTTAAAAGCAGATGTGGACTATTTGGAGAGCAGAGGTCAGAAGAGAATGCGAATGGTCAGAAAACAAGAAGGATGAGAGTATTGTAGTTATTCGATCTAAAAGTAAAGAAGACTGAGAGAGAAATGATAGCAGCTGAGAGATATGTAAGAGAAAGAGAATAATCTGTATGACAAGCCCAATGTGGATAGGACAAGAAGTAATAGCTTTGAGTCACAGCAAGAGGGATTTGGGTTAGACATTAAGAAAAAAATTGTAATTCAAAGGAAATTTAAGCACTGGAGAAGAACACTCATCTCACCTGAGGAGACTGGGAGATTTCAAGAACAAGCCATGCAGATGTATTTCAGGCACATTTAGGGTCCTGCCATTTACATGGACTAACTGATGAAAAGAGTCCTGTTTCCTATGTTTCTAAGTTGTCCTGTGTAAAATGTACAGATAGTCAGAAATGGTTTGTTTGCATGAGAGATACAGAGACCAGCCACTTAATGTGTGGAAGCCATGAATGAAAAGAAAGCTTAATGGATCTTCTGAAAATATTTACCTTCATTTCAGTGTGGGAAGGTGATAACCTATCACTGAAGGAATCCTGCTCTACTGACAGGAAGAGGACTTCAAAATTAATTCTGTCTGGAAATTTACTTCCGTGAAGTAGCCAAGCCTACAGGATGACTTTCCCAGGATTATTCTCCTTCTGCTTACAAGCAGCTATTGGAAAGTACCTTACTGCAGACTGAATAGGCGGTAGGTGGGTTAGGATGCTGGTGAATTTGTGCTCCAGGGGAACAGGACGGAACTTGAACCCTCAGAGGAAGAGTTCTGTTGTGCTATGACAAATCAGTTATTGAGAGTCTGCACCGAGGTCTACTCTCTGGCTTGAAAGACAAACAGTGCTTTGAATTCTTCTGTGGAGTGGAGCAGAGACTAGAGAGGTGGAAAATGGCTGAGAGAAAGTAACTTTCCAGGGAAAGCATAACTTATGGAAGACTTGTACTTAGCCAGGATTTCTGCTTAGCTTTAGTGCCCTTCACCTGCCACATGGCATGGCTCACATGTTTTAGTTTTTCTCTTTCAATGAGTAAGCCTGGGCTAGAGGAAGAGGTTCATTTAAGAGTCGCCTGCTCTTCACAGGAAAGTTGTGGTTTGGCTTGGAGATTGAAATCAGGCTATCATGTCTTTGAGGGTATGTGGTCCATGTATGGTGTAACAAGTGCATCTAGGATCACTGGGTCTACAGTTCATCTACTATACAGAGAACTTCTGTATAGGCAGTGGGTGCTTATCCAGGGTTTCTGGATGATAGCTCTTTGCTCTATCTGAATTGCGAATGCCTGGAAATACTGAGCAAGTGATTAGTGTCCTTGAGTTTTGCTTAGACCAGGAAATCTGGACTTATCAGGTTTTCTGCAGGCCTATGATACCACTGAATTTGAATTTTTTAAATGCATAATGGCTTCTCATAGAAGTATCAAAGGCAGCCTTGGTCACTGTAGAAAGAAAATCTTGGCAAAAAAGTAGGGTAGGATCAGTGAAAACTAACATGTATAAATAAATCTTGAGTTGAGAGACTGATGAGAACCTGCAGAGGATTAGAAGAGAATGAGAGATTTGATGAAAGTAGCATAAAGAATGTTCCCATTGTCTCATTTGAAGGTAGAATACAACTAGAGAGTTGGGGGAACTATGAAGGTATTTGAGGAAACCTGTATCCCTGCTCAAGGAAGTAAGGTAAGATTGTCTTTCACTAGGGTTGCACATAAAACTGGCAGACTTTCCATAATCTTGACTAGGAAGGTACATTTATTGCCATAGTAAATTCAGAAACCCCTCCATGTTAAGATCATCTTGTTTTCTGATGTGCTTTTGCAATATCAGAGAATAAATTGACATGATATCCAGTCTATGCACATGAAACACAAGGCCTATGAAAGCAACATTCATTGTGTTGCTTTCATAGGCCTTATGCTGTAGCCATACCCATGCTCTGAGAAGAACCACACAAAGACTTGTCTCTTTCCTCTTGCTTCTTTATTGCACCCTTCTTAGAGGACCTCAAATGAAGATGAGAATGACTCACAGACAGAAGAAGGGTGAGGAGAGTATCTCTGTTTTGAACAGAAAATGTACAGGTGATACAGAGAAGAGGTGAAATTCAGACAGGTGTTTGTGAATCTCTGGTTCAAGTGGATCCTCAAATACTCAGGTTTGGAAGAACTGTAGCCTTTAAGTAGTGGCTGGAAAGAATGCAGTATAACCTTTGGTGAACACAGGGTGGAAAGACTGCACAAAATTTATCCCCTTGATCATATAGGCAAAAAGTTTCCCTTTACTAGATTGCTTTATTTTTAATCCACATAATCAATTCTATGTTTCAAGGACTTTTGTCTCTGCTTTGTCCTGGGACCCTTCTCATGACTGTTTCTCTCCTTTCACTCTAATTTCCTAATCAGCTTCCTCTTTCACTGAACCAAAACCCAGTCAGTTATAAACAACCTACAAACCCTGCTTTTGCCACTACAAAACCCCACATTGCATTTATCATGAGCTGTGGTTACATATTTGGGGACAGGGTTTACTTGAATGCCTTTCAACATAACAGATTGGCAGGGTAGGATTTTGGAAGACTATGGTCCTTTCTGTCAGTGCACCACAACACTGCTGCTTGAGCCATGACTGCAGGAGAATTAGAAGTCACTCCGCAGTGAGTATTTGAGGCTGGATTATTGACAGTTGCCTATGGAGCATTTTGTTCTTTGTGTTCCAGGGAGTACATAGCACTTTGGGTATCCGCTGACGGCCAGTCCTTCATCTGGGAGAGCGGAGGTGTGATATTACACTTTTGCTTTATTCAACTTGTCCTCCAAGTGGTAAACATGTGTGTGGGGGTATGCACATATGCAAAGAAAACTTAAAATAATTTATGAAGGAATTACAAAATCCAAGATGACGTAATCTTACTTACTAAAGGGAAAAAAAGAAAGAAACCAAAAATCCCCTCCCACTTGTGAGCATTAGACAGTACGGCACTTCAAAATACACCTGGGAAGAAGAAAACCTTGCCGGACTTAAGTACACTAACAAACTTACACTACCATGAAACAGTGTCATTGAGGACTTCAGTCAGATCAGCTACTCAAATGGTCCTGTTTTGCCAACATATTATGATACAAGAAAGCACTTGTAAATCCTGAAGTAAGAATATACCCTGGGTTATACTCGACTCAGAAAACTTTCATTAATCAATATAATAAACTTATAGCATAAAACATGTCTGAGTGTTAGGAAATGAGGAGCAATTTTCCCTCTGTTATTGAAGGGGAGGAAGTATTTATTGTCCTTCTGCCCTACCTTTGTCCTGACCCCTTCAGGTCTCCCATGTCTCAGAGGTCCCCACAGCTCTCTCCACTTTCAGTTATCTTTATTCAACCAACTCCAGCAACACTTTTTAACTCAAAACTAAAACACATTAGCCAAATTAAAATGGTGTTAAAATTTTATGGAATTAGATGAACTTTAAGGTTTTAAAGACAGATTTCTCTTTGTGTTAACAAGCAATATTTATGGCCAAGAAAGCTTTAAATCCCTTTCTCAGGATAGTTGATCTACATTTACTGCCTGGACATACGGTTTTGGATTGGAGTGCAGTGAAAGTCAATGTTGGTAAGTTGTGAAGTAAAATATTTTTCCTGTAACAAAATTATTTGAGAGAGGCAGCTAGAGAGTGTTGTATTCATGCTGTAAAAAGAGGAGTTGACAACATGTAGTATTTAGCAGCATTAGGGTCAAGTAGGGCTATTGCACTGGGAGCACACTATTTCTTAATGAAGACTTACTGTTGTCTTTGAAATTGGAAGGTAAATTGATGTAGTTATCTCACAGCATTCAAATATCAGATACAGATGCATCTTAAAATATCATCATGATGTCATTTTTCCTATACTTTCTAAGAAGGCCTGTTCCCTGAATTGTCTATAAACTGTCCTCTTAACCCTTTAACATAAAAATTTCCCCCAAATTTTCAGAGATAGTACGTAGAAAAAATTACTTATTAAAATGACATGGCAGGCCTGAAGAAATTCACAGCTAAGACGGAAACTCCATCTTTGAGACACCCCGTTGTGCTTTGTTGCATTTTAATAAGTGTTCATCTGACCCTCTGCCAGTTAATTATGGGGATCTTTAGAATTTTCTTCTGGTCCCCTTGCTCTTCAATACTGATGTGCTTCTTTCCCTCCTATTTTAAGGGACCTTAAGGTGAGTTATCATTGTTAACCTGCTAACACCCAGATCTATTTTGACCTTTTAGCTATCCTCCTAAGACAGCTTTTAGTCTTTTTGTCTTACCTCCCTAATGTGCAGATTTGGACCTTAACTGAAACCCTTAAAAAAAAAAAAAAAGGACAGAGAGAGAGAAAAAGAGGAGCCACAAAACCCAGATCTCTTCTCTCCCCAATAACCTACTAAAAAGTAGCTTCAAGTTTTCAGTCCCATTAGATGAAAATCTAATTTACAGTATGACCAATAGAATTGAGGTAGTGGTGTATCTTATTTAGGCGTATCCTTTGGGTCTTGTCTTTCCTATGTCTGTTTGTTATTTTGTTTATTTCCCCTTTTGAAGTTGCTTATTTTGCTTTACTTTGGATTTCCCATTTCAAAATAAGAAGAGATTGTGAGAATACTGTAAATCTTCCTGTAGCACTACTCTTGTTCCAATTTTAAAGTGCAGGAATCCCCTTTTCTTACCTCCACAGAGGTAAGAGCTGGGGAGAGAGAAAGAAAAAAAATAAAACAAAAGCCCAAACAAACCTGTGGAAGAAAGTCTTTCCTCGTACTTGCTGACATCCCACAGCTGCTCCCTGCATCAAGATTTTGTTGGTTACTCCTGAAAGAAACATGATTGGAGAATTAATTAATTTCCTCTAAAATGTAGTGTGTCACTCATAAAGAAACATTGTTTTGCTTGGTAAAGTAAAGGAACCTCTGAAGGGAACAGAAGCAAACCTAGATATCATTAAAGAGCACAAAAAATTTTGTTTATTTGGAGGTTCCTGGATAGAATGATGTTAGAGACAGAATTCTGAAACACTACAGACACACATTGATGTTGTTATACTTGCTTGAACCAGCCTTCTGAATTTTCTGAGATTTGTCCATCACTGGAAAAATTTAATGAATACTATTTTACTAGTGAAATTTTCCCACTGAATACAAATGATTCCAAAAGTTTATTTTCAGAATGTTTCATTCTTGCCTTTGTCAGACAGCTGGTAGAGGGATTTATTTATTTCAAAAATAAAGAAAATTATATGCAATGAATAACCAATTGCAGTAAACTCTAGGAGATTAAATGTATTTTTGTTGTGAGGACATAATGCTGCTATAACTTAACCTTCTCCTCCCCCATAGGGTAAAGAACACTTAATGAGGGAGAGGGTGCTTTTATCAATCTGTAGCCAATTTCTGTGCTATATAATATTCATTAGACATTCAGTAGTACTTTCTTCTATCTACCCCTAATTTCAGAGACAAAAATACTTTTTCAACCTTTGATAAAAGAAGACTGATAAATAGTTAACTAATACACAGTCTATTTTAAAAAAATATAATGAAAAAACCCACTTTATTTATGTTCCCTGTTACATGGGAGGCCAATATGCATTTTTTTAGAAAATATTTCAAGATGTGCATTACCAATACTTCAAACTTCTATTCTTTGAGTATGTGTCAAACTGCATTTCTTATAAGCAGTTTTCCTGGGTGTGTCATCCCCGTGGTTGAAAACCCTCTGGTGTATGTATGATTAGAGAGACCCTGAGATTAGCTCAGCTGATTAGAGCCTGGTGCTAATAATGTGTGTTCAAACCCTGTTATAGGCCATTCTCTTAAGAGCTGGAGTTTATGATCCTTGTGGCTCCCTTCTAACTCAGAATATTCAGTGGTACAAAGAACAAGATTTTCTGACCACTTTTTTTTTAGTTTCCAAACTTCCTTCTTTCACCACTCAGGAAATACTAGATTTCCTAGTAGCTGCTGGGCTGAGCGTTTTGGTTTTGCCTCTATTCCTTAACAAAGTTAATGCCAGCTTGTTGTTTCTGCTTTTTTAGCTTTGGTCCAAAGCTCATTTTCTGTTTACATTCAGACATTTGATCATCTACTTAGCTTGTTTTATTAAATTTCTATTTAAAATAATAATTGGAGAAAAAATACCTTCTTATAGCACAGAATACCTCCTTAAAGCCAAGAAAGCCCCTGCTTTGTGGGTTTTTTTGTGAATAAGAAAGGTAACTTGCTGAAAGCCTGAAACATTATCAAATGAAAGGTTAAGTGATGGTATTGATTTTTATAACATACTGTTGGCTTTAGTGAACTTGAGCAGTAAGCCTATGATTAACTTTTCTCTTTTTAAAATAAAAAACTAACTTTGATTTTTTGCATTGTTATTTCTAAGGAGATTGGGTAAAAATATCCCAAACTAAAGTAATTCTACTCCTCACCCCTTTAAGATTGTGAACACAATGGGTTCCTGTGCTCATACTTGCTGACAGGATATTAGTTCTTTCCTTTGATCGATAATTTTATAGTGGCTGTTGCTAGTCAACTGCTCTTTGATATGTAATTTTATACTATCTTTTACCAGTTTTTTAGACCTATTTTATTGGTGTTGGTCAAATCAGATGTATAAAGCAAGAACATCAGTATGAGGAGTTTGAGTTGAAGGAGAATGAGTTGTCCATTAATTCTGATGGTAGATTCCATGTCCAGTGTTACAACAGATTTCTGATAGCATTTGCCAAAGGTTTGCTAGTTAGTCTGTACTGGCTTGCCCAGGGGGCTACTGCCAAATCTTTAGGCCCTAATCCTGCAGTCAAATCTTCATGTCTGGGATCCTATTGACCTCATCAAGTTTTTAAGCAGATGTTAACATCAGACAACCCTTGAGTTTGTTACAGGAGAATTTCCTAAGACAATCAGCTGTGGAGTTTCTGAGAAATTCAGATAGGCTAGAGATCAGGGAATGCACTGATCATGCAATTTTTTGTCTTCCATATGGTCAAAGTAACAGTATCTGCCCATGTGACATTAGTGGACCCCAGGGACCCTGGTGGGAGTGTTCTCCATCTCTCTCTCTGGATCTGTACATACACACTTATACCTGCATACATATGGCTAATCATGTGGCTACAGACAGCATCATGTGGCTAATTTACATACAGGTATGCATATATATGATTACAAGTAGGCACTTGTCTCCTAAGTGTGTTTATCAAATTTCCAATTTGATATATACGTTCTCTGTTGGAGATGATCTGTTTTCTCCATACGATTCTGGGAATGGATTTGACACTCAGTCATGTCACCTCATTCAGGTAAAGCAAAAAAAGTGACAGAAAAAGGGAAAGAACTGGGAATGATTAAGTCTTTTGCATTAAAAATACCCCACATAAGTAAATATTCTATGGGTCCAAGAATCTCGGTTTTCTTTGGAGGTTTTTTGCTTGGGTTTTTTTGTGTTTGTTTTCAATTGTAATGTGCTAGAGGTATCTAAGTTGGGATTTTGGATCTGATTCATTTCTTAAGCACACAAATATAAATAAAGAGGAATATTGAGAAATCCACTGAGGGCAGCCTTATAAGTCTGTCAAAGAATGAAGTCTTTGTTTCAGGGCTTGGGGCTAATATTTTTTTTTAGTTTTCTTTCTGTGGAAGTGGCAAATACAAAACTAACTTCCAAAACCCACTCACTCTTTTACTTATCCAGAATATGACTGCAAGATACAGCTCTAATAAACCTATCTAAAAAAGGAACTCAGAGTAAAAAAGGAACTAAGAGTACTGGAATAAAGTTTGCATTAATTCCTAGTTAAATGCAATGGTTATGTAATTAATAAAAAAAGTATCCAGAATGGTAAGCACATTCTGGAGCTAAGATTATTTTACCTTACCATAATGAACATCACTCTTTTAAAGTTCATCCCTGAAAATAAAGGCATAATACTTCCGTTAATTTTCTTCAGTATTTTATATAAAAATACTGTGCATTTCCAGGAGATATATGTGTCACTGTTTATTTGATCTATTTTTTTCAATGCAGCTATCGACATAATATAAAATACTCTTTATGTAACAAAAAGCTTGCCAGGACGGAGTTCTGACATGAACAAACTAACTTATGCTGTTACAAATACTGAATTTAGTTTCTCTTAAATCTTGCATTTAATTTTAAAATGAAATGATGGTAAATGTAAAGTTGGAACTCATTTTTATGAATTCTGATTAAAAGGCATTTTGTAACTTGGAAAATATCTTAATGATACCTGAGAGGTGAAGCAGTATTATTAGACATACTAAGCAAAACCCCACAGAATTGATCATTTTCCCCACTGCATTCTTTTAAAAAGCTGTAGTTCTTGTTTCTTATAAATTTAGCCTCTTTATAGTTTCCATACATCATCAAATTTCTTAAAAGAAATGTGACATCACTATAGATAGCTTCTTTAAAATGTTCTTAAAGTAAATTGTACTTTTTAAATATCTCTGAATAAAAGAAATGAAGGACTAGATCCTGCCACATTCAGGAAATCCTGTTGGAGTTTTCCAAAGTGAATGTACATAGCTGAAACTCAAATTTGGTCTACCCTCCTTTATAAGGAGGCCAGTGAGTGCTTTATTTTACCTCTCTCTTCCTCCGAACTGCGGTTGGATTAGTCTTTGCTCCCCAATCTACTTTATTTATTCATTATTTTTTAAATTAAGGAAGATAGGAAGTAAGTGAATTTTCAAATCACAAAACTGCCATACAAAGCTCTACATGGTTATGCCAAGAGCCTTCACCCCTGGCCATCTCAGGGTCAGAAACAGATGAAAGTTGTAGAGTTGAAGTAATGTATAAAATTTGGGAACAAAACTTGCTAAACTGAGCAAAGAGTGTTATAATTGACCATCTACATTCCTTAAGACTTGGTTGAATAACCTGCTGGTACCACTATCACCTACCACAAATGGAGGCTATCCAAAATAATAATAATTTTGTGTTTGTAAATCACCATGAAGATATAAATTTCCAAATCATGTCAGTGCTCTATAACATATGTTACTTTTTTGTTGGGTTTAGTTTTTTGTTTCAGTTAAGGAGTGATTTTTTTTCTTTGGAGTTATAATTGTAATCTACCTTACTAAGAAAAGAGGATATGGTCCCTATCAAAATACACAGTAATCAAAATTAAAATTTGCTCTTTGTCTGAGATAAATTTTATGCTAATTTTATTTCTTATGAAAAAATTCTTTTTTTCCCAAAGGAATATTCACAGACCAGGCATATCACAGCTTTATCAGAGAAATATACCTTTAAGGAGTAAGTTTGCATCTTAAGGAGTTTTTCAGAGGTCCTGTTGCCCTGTCCAAAAGATGCTCCAGAGGCTAAAACAGAGGTCATTCCCCAATGCCAACACCTCCTCTGAAAGACGGGACAGCAACAGCAAGAAGAATGTTGCACACTCTCTCTTGTAATGCAAACAGGCTTTAAGATAAATACCAATATTTAGAGATAGAAATATTTACTGATATTCCCTATGCCAAATGCTGCAGCTGTAACTATAAAGCAAGCAAAGATGACAAAGCAGCCAAAACCCTTTCTAGGAGTGTTTTTTGTTTATTTTTTTCTCTTCTAACTGTAATGTGTGACTGCTTTTCTGCTTAAACAGCTCTAAAGGAGTATGAAAACTGAAGTCCTTCAAAGCTGTTAAATGTTTCCTCATATTTACAATAAAATTCTGCATTACAGATCTCCTTGCAAAATCTCTGAAGCATTGCAATCGGTACTTACATAATTTGCCATTAAGTCAGTATTTGTGTATTCAACACCTAGAAAATAAGGAAAGTGAACGTGGATAGGGAAGGGAAAAAACAAAGGCGAAGGGGGAAGGGGGCGGGGGGAAAGGGGGAAAGGAGAAAAAAAAATAGGCAAACCCTACCCTGAAACAGCCATGCAGCTATTAAACATATGCCAAAGTAAACAATAGTGTGAGGGTCTGCCATAGCTTTGCCCTGCAGGTAGACGGCAGGCGGCACAGAAGGAAAGCAAATGGCAAGGAAAACAGAAAGATGGTACAGGATGTGGATGAGATGCCGAGCCCTGAGAGCATGAACGGCCTGATTGTGATCCTCAAGTCACACCATCAGCCATGCAAAACAGGACATACCTTTCTGGCTTGCTGGTTCTGTCGGCTGAAACAAAGCAGTCCCATTCTCAGCAGGAGGCCAAATCAAAATGAAATTTTATTTAGTCTGCACTGTCCCCAGATTGGGTTTCAGAATGACTGCTTTAGGAGATAGCATGGATGTGGCTGATGCATGCTTTGCATATGAAACTGCAATAGAGGGGGGAAAAAAATCTACATAATCAAAAAAATCTGTGCTGTGTGGATGACAAAAACCCCTGGACGTTAGTGAAGCAGCTACAATGGACATTTTTAAAAATGACCTTCCTGAAAAATGTAAAACTGTGGTCTGCAATACTATTTTCAATAAATATATAATAGATCATTTTTGCATGTAATTATTCAGAAGCTGCCCTGAGAGACTGAAATATCAAATAATTTTTCTAATTTATTTTTTTTTAATCAGGGAGCAGAATTACAATTTAGAAACAAATGCAGAGAAAATGTATATCTAAAGAAGATTTCTGTGTCTTGCAGTGGCTGGGTTTGATTGCACCTCAAAATCCTCTTCAATTTAATGTTTTGTTTAAGTCCTGTTTCCTAGAGTACCCAAAGAAAGGCCTACTGCAATAACGAACATCTGCCTTTTTGCCACTGATCTAATGCATTCCACCTTGCACTTTTAAGAAAGGATCTATTCTTTGATTAGACACACTTAATTTTACAGACTATTAATAAATAAAAAAGATCATCAACTGATGACACAGTATTTTCATTAGAAGTTAGAAATAACTAACAAAGGCAAGGAATAGTCTGCTGAATATGCAGGGCATACACCATGTAATGCCTTTGTTGTCAGTTATGCTGCAAATGAGATTTTCAAATAGGATTTGCAGAGGCAGGGCAGTGATCAACACAGTGCAACATCCAGGAAAGGGAAGTTGAGCACAGTATTCTGTGAAACAAGGGGGCAGAATGGAGCCTCTTTGTAGATATGTATTATTATCCATAGAAAACACTTATCATGGCTTGATTTTGCTACACTAGCTACTTGGAACTAGGTGATACCAATAATTTTGTAAGTGCACACCTGTGTGGGCACGTGTGTTTGTATTTATCTGTGTGCAGACCATGTAAGCCTGTAGTCTGTAGAAATGTACATGTTTGATGCTTACACTGTAAAAGACAAGCAAAAGGCAGCACAAACAGTACATGTTTTCAATTGATAGATATTTCTCTCCTGAAACAAGCAGTGCTAATACTGTGCTCTATAGCATATGGACAGCCAAAGAAGGGAAGGAAAACCCCAGAAAACCCAAACACCACAAAATCTTTCAGAATGCAAAAATGCAAGATGCCCCAAAATCAGCATAGACAAAAAACTTGCGGCAATAATGAGATACTGTGCAAATCATTCACACAATGTGCTTTCACACAGCAATGACGGAAGTCACTGACAACAATGAAACCATGTGCAGATACTCTTTGGAGAAACAGTCAAGAAAATTTTGTAATTCTGTCTCCTGTGCTTTGCAGGCTGTGTTTGAAACTTGCTGTAACAAAATGTGCAAGAATATTGGTGTTTTAAAATTAAGTGTTGGACATTATGGAAGGTAACTTCATAATGAGTTCTAATGCTATCTAAAGCTAGAAATCCATAAGGAGCACAGTGAAAAAGATAACACTTGCTCTCCTTATGTCTTGGAACAACTGTTTTTATATTTGTAGTCATCCTAACTGTTGTTCCAAACAAGATATTTGGATATTCCCTAGCCTTGTGCTGTATCATATTTATTCTGATGCATATCTTACCATGAAGCTTCATCTATACTGAATTAATGTGATTTTTTGCGTGTCAATATTTTTATAAACGCTGAGGGTTTTTTTAATTTATTTTATTTTTTTCTTGCAGAACTTCCTACTTTAGGGAAAAAGAAAGATGTGATTGCTTTAAAAACAGAGACCAAATACAAAGCTAGTATTCCCAAAATTCAATGCACCTGGCATTCACTTTATACCTAATAAGCATCCGTGAATATGCAAATGTTCAATGTCTCTAGTAACCTCATTAATTTATTCCTCAGGCAATCAAAGAATGTGAACCAGTCCTCTGCTACTAATACTGGAAGTGGTACGCCGCACAGCATAGCTAGAATCATCTGAAAGCACATTCTGCATATTGAAAAACTGTTTCATCTTTCTTCCTTCCTTTTGCTACTGTAATTCAAACAAAGACTTCCTACCTCAGTTTACATAGCTGACAGCAAGAGCTGAAAAATGCCAAAAAATAATTAAGATATATATATATTATGCATATATATATATATTCATGTGCACACGGGCACATTGGGAAGATAAATAGTTTAAAGACATCTCAACAGAATTCCAGTTAGAAAACCACCTGAGTTTTCTTATTTCTTTATTTATTTATTTGGAGGTGGGGGGAGCTTGGGCAGGATGGGGCAGGGGGGGAAAATTGACCTGCCTCCTACTCTGCAAAGCAGCAGAATAATCTTTTCCTTTGCCCACATTAAAAGCCCTGAATAATGTTTATAAAATGTTAGGGAATCCCGGTAGGTTTCCTATTTAACAAGCCATGTATGACAAATCACAGTGTAATGTACTACGTTCTTAATCTTTAATTAGAATGTGAATATCTGCACAAGAACGCAGTTAACTTTGACACATTAAATCTTCTGGTTAAAGTGCCTTACAGGAAGTGCAAAGATGAAACACTGCAACAATCTACTGCCTCTCTCCATTCACCCAGACAGTTGGGGAAGGATGATAACATCTTGTAATACCTGCTCTGTAGTAATTAATCGCTGTGGTATTTAGGACCATTCAAGTAGACAAATATGACAGAGACAGGGACAATTAGGAACCTTGTTCAAGCTACATTAACTTTTCCAGCTATTACAACACAGCAGCTCAAGTTTGCTTGTAAAAGCTGCAGAGGGATTGTTATGCATTAGCCGTGCGATTATTAATGAAAGAAAAGGAGAATTGTGTTTATTGTAGTTTGAAAATTGCAAATAAATTTCAATTATCTGCTATGTCATTTTGTTAAACATGCATTCTGGAAATGCCTTTGTACTCTAAATCATGAGCTACTTAGAGCAAACTAATACTAGAAAGCCTTTGGGAGATACAAAGTCAATATTTTTGTTGAAATGGCCTTCTTTCCTGTTCAAATCAGAGACAAACAGAGCTACCTGAAGATATTTCAGATAGTAAGTGAACCCCACAGACACTGGAATTCGCCTTCACTTCATGTACCAACAGGCAGTCGTATCAAACTTTGACAAATCACTGGCAGAAGGTGTGCTCTGCTCCACAAGAATGAGAGAGCTCAACTTCCTTCCTCATGGCATGCATAAAGTGTACAGAACAAGCCTTTGCCTCTTTCCCATTTTTGCCACAGTTATCACCAGAACAGACCACATGAAACATGGGGAGAACATTTGAGACTTGGTATGGATTACATACTGTAAAGGTTACACACGGTGCTTTAGCTTCCCATCAATAAGGAACTGTAAATGCCCTGCAGATTATAAAGTTCATGTTTTAACTATACATTTGAGGCAGCATAATTTTCCATTGCTGTTTTCATGCCACGTGAACATCAATTGGCTCCCAGCATTAAAGGAGGATGGTCAGAAAACAACAGAACTGGACAAACATTGCAAAGACTGGCATGAATATTCACTTGGTGGCTGTTTTCTTTAAAGAAAAAAAGGAATCACCTAAACCTGTGGCCCTTTTATGTTCACTTTCTATGAATATTTGAACTAGAGTTTCTTAGCAGCATGAATGCTCGCAGAAAGCTAATTTGAAAGTCATACATGTGAGTGTTTGTGGAAAATGAATTCTAAATTTGCATGTGCAAATATTTGCACTGGATATGCTGTCGTTTTCCCCCAGTCAGAGAGCAGCGGCGGTGCCACGTGTCTCACCCCACCAATCCTGCCTGAGGAACCCAGCTTGAGTTTCAAATATTGTGTCAAATTTGCCTAGTGAACTTGTTTACGATTGAGCCCCAATGTAGAAAAAAAAGAGAAGTGTTAAAAGTGTATGAAATGTACTCGAACAACAAATGTTTGCAGTGATGGGAGATGCATAGTCGGGCATTTTGAAAGCAGAAACAGAGGCTCACTGACACAAAACAGAGTTTGTTAGTAAGTTTGCTCAGCTCTGGTAAGGCTGTTTGTACCTCCTCTCCCTTTCCAGAGAGTGAAAAAGAAAACCAAAGTGTTAAAATACCAGTTAGGACAGGAAAACTTTTTCCTCCCATCTATCCGGTTTATGGTCAATCTATTGAAATACTTTGCCTCAAATTCAAAATATTTGTGAAGCTTGACATACTTTCTGAATGCATAGGACAGAATTCCACCATTTATTTGCAAGTGAGGTCTGCCATGTTAGCTCTGTTTTTTCTTTTTCTTTTCGATTTTGATAGTTGCAAAGTACATTGCTTCATGCAAGCCATTTTCTGCCACCTACTTCATTGTAGTCTAGAAATAAAAAGAAAAGCCAGCTTAGCCCAGCAGAAATCTGCATCCCCACCCCAGGATCTGTGTCACAAAATGAAGTAGGGAGGGGGCTGGGGAAAGGGAGGAAAGCAGCTCAGTGCACAGCAACAATTCCCCCTCTCAGCTGAGCTGCAATGATGTCAGCTTTCTGATTACAAACTGCTTATTTATGCTTCAACAGCTGCCAAGAGCAGCAAATAAGTGGCTAAAAGAGTGTCTAGACCAGGCATTCAGGCCTCTATTGTTTGCTGGTTGTTACCTGGTTGACAGCGATGGGTACAGCTGCCTGGTGTGAAAGAGAGCAAGGGATGGGGAGGCAGTGATTGACAGAAGGGCCCTCGGGGTCAGGCACAGCCAGCCCCGATGGCCCCATGGCTTTATGTTACCGGCTCTAAAGGGAAAGCGATGGCTCTGCCTAGAGGTTGGAGGTGAAAGGAAGTGTTTGAGGGTAATGAAAAAAATCCTTTAGCCAAATTTGTGATCATGAACAGTTACTCTGGGGAATTTAAGCCCAAGTGTTGGGCAGTTTTCTCTATATGCACAAGCGGTTATTGGTAGCCACCACAGGAATAATAATGTGTTACATATACGTGGTCAAAAATATATCTTTGTGCAGTCCTTCACACAGGAGCTTAAAAGTACCGTCAGTTTTATTTTTATTTAAGTTAAAAACTGGTAACACTGCTAAAACCTGGTACTATGCACTATGCAGAAATTCACTGTACTTCAGGGCTGGCTTTAAAAACATTCCTAAGCTTTTCTGAAAAATATGCAAGTATTTTGGAGGGAAAAATAGATATTCATATGAGACAATCATCTATCAAAATCCCACATATAATCACTCACTCTGAACTTTGCTCTCTTCATTTAGATTTTTGAGGGACAGTGTCTCTAAAAACAAACAACTAAGTGGAAATGGCTTGCCACTGAGCAGGCTGACCAAAAGCCATAAACCAGCTTTTTTAGTCACTATAGAGAAGTCCTCAGTCTGGTTTTGATCCCACAGGTGCCAGTGTGGTCCAGGTGTAATCCTAGTGGTGTCAGAGGAGTGACATTGATTCAAACTAACTGCAATCACTGGTAGAATGACTGAATTTCTCATCTCCTACCGTAGCCTACCCCCATGGTGGAATACTGTTCAGCAGAGAAAAAATCTCTTAGAAGTTTTCAAAGGATGAAGCCAATGAATTTTTTTTTTTTAATAGAACAACAAAACCAGATTCAAAAGTCTTTGAACAACATGCAAAACTATGAAGATACAGTGTACCCTGGGAAAAATGAAAGCTTTATGCTCACTAGCAGGTTCACTGCTATCTTCATCCACACAGATGAAGATTAAGTTGCTGGGGGAGCCATGAGTAGAATTAATCTTAATTTCTTATTTGGCTTTTTCTGACATGATGCAAAGTCCAATGCCAAGAAAAAAGTTGATTTTCAGAGCTTGTTACACATGACAGAATTATTAAATGTTTTATGACCATATGGTGTAATTTTTACTGTAGTATTTAAAATAGATTATAATTAACAAATGAGTAACCTTTCTCCAGTAAAAGATAAGAAAGCACTAAAAAATAATCTGGGCATCAGTAACAGCTAGAGAGGCAAAAGTACAGCGGAACACCTGAGTAGCACAAGCTTAATATGGGTATACAGTGGGCTTTCTACATATCTGATGCAAATGCTGTAGCTGAAATGAAATCATGTTAAATTATCTGTAAAAAATAAGTTGATTTAATTAAGCACAGAAAGACTTATTAGATATAATAAAATGTTAAAAAGTCAAATGATGTGCAGTTACATTTCAGCTAACACTGCTCAACAAATCCACTAAATTTATTCCTTTCAATAATGATCTGTTTTGAGCATTTAATTAGATAAATAATATTTAATCACTTCAGCAAATTTGAACTAGAAAAATTCCTTGTCATCAGTGGTGACTCATTTTTACTAATACCTACCTTTAAAGAAAAAGTAAAACTAGATGATCTTCTCGAGCAGAAAAGTGTATGAGACTGGTACAGATGTGTCTCTAGGCCTCATTAAAAAAGCAAGGTTTGCTAAACAAACTATTATTTACTGTGAGAAGTGTGCATATTTTACTGGGAAGGAGCATTCACATGTTTGCCTCTTTTCAGCATCAGGCACTTTAAGTAGATGATAAGAAAAGATATTCAATAGATGTCCTATAATTCATCATAATACTGTTTCATTTAATAACTACTTTGCTGAAGTGATTGGCATGATTACAGGAAAATTACTTCAAATTATCCATCTCTTATCTAGCATCTAAGATGTCCTAAACTTGCATGAGAGTTAGCATAATGGGACCTATTAATTACTAATGCTGCAAGTCCTTCACTGCTTAAATATCCTTTCTACCAGGTGTGCTCTGTAATGCAAATAAAGAAATAGAAGCCAAAATGATCGCTTTCCAAGACAGTGTCATCCAAAGTTGAATAAATGAAATACCAAGTGCAAAAATCTATGTCCTGCCCATCAGTTCACTATATCTAGATGTTAATATAATTTTTATCTTTCTCTGTATTTCTCTCCTTCTCATATGTATGTACATTTGCAGGGTTGTATATATGTGTAAAAATAACTATGTGAACAATATATGGTATACACTGTATTTATTTTCTACCCAGAGCTACTGATGGGCAGGGCTGCTATAAAAGACAGGCTAAGTACATAGTCTCTGCCCTAAAAAGCACATTTTAATCTCAAAAACCTATACATCAAATGCTACCTGCTCAAGAAGATTTACTCCATAAGTAAACACTTTGAAGCAAAGAAGTATTGTTATCTGTTAAGGGCAGGGAAGTTGGAGCAAAGATGGCCAGAAGCCATATTTGTTCTCTCTGCAGTCTGGATTTAAAGGCTAATGTAAATTAGAGCAGCCTTACACTTACACCCTTGGCTTTCTAAGAGTGCTCATGTAAACCTTCACAGCAGAAACCAGGGATAAGTCCTTCCTACATTTCCTTCCAGCCCACCTGTGACATGTCCTTAATTCAAAGGATGGTTATGCTGCTTTTTAAAGCCAACTAAGATGGTGAATGTTCCCTGAGGGCCCAATTCTTCCGTGTCTTACACCTCAAAAACACAAACTATGCAGAGGAGACCCATGCAGTTACAAGCTCTCATTGGTTCTGCTCTAAACTCCTATTGCAGAGGCAAGCCCATGAAAAATCTTGCTTTATTTTCTTTGCAGAATCCAACCTCAAGTCCATGATCAACTGGCTTGTCTTCCTCTTTCTTTGCTAGTTTTTTTTAAATCATGACAGTACCTTAAGTTCTATTAATTATATTTGCAATGTTGAAATAAAGATACAGGAAATGTGGGACAGAAAAGAAATAGAAACAAGAAATCCCCCAAACCAAATGGTGAAAAGCAAAAAAATTGATTGTTGTTGACGTATGGCAAGTGACCAAGCTTAAAGGCTGTGGCCTTTTGGACAAAATCCAGCTTGAAGCAGTCTCCAAAAGGAATGTGAGCCACCCAAGTGAATTTCAAGTAGGAAAGAAAATAGTGGACTTCTAATATCCTATTTACAAGAAAATTTAGAGCAAAACAGTCACATCTACCATACCATAAAACGTAAAAGGGAAAGACATTCTTGAACCACACTTGATAAATGGTTGGGGAGCTTTTTAGTATATTCTATACAAGAAACACATGTATTTGTTTCTAAATGTGCAAATGGCCTCAATGAACAAGGAAACCCACCATGCAGAAACATCTCTGGGAGAACGTTACCTTTAAAAAGGCTGTTATTTATTAAGGATAGGTACTAATAGGAAATTGCTTGCTTTCATTCCAAGTGACTGCAACCAGCTGGTGCAATGCTACAACTACAACATCTGAATACATGACAAACCAGCTTAATCCTCGATCCCCTTGATTTTTACAATGGAAAACTTTCAAAACTCTCTAATCTTCTTTTTTTTTTTTTTTACTTCAAGATGACAAAGCCTTTTAGAGATTTACAGTAACCTTTTATTAGGTTGTCACTACTGAAATGGTATAAAGCCTTCTGTGACTAGCAAGCTTCCACTGTGGTTTTTCTTTTATAATATAAAAAAATACTGCCAAACCAGGGATGCTGCAGTGTACAAGGGACTTCACCAAAAATCTACTATTTCATGAATTCATAGTTATTTACTATATGGACTAAACATCTATAATTCTGCTACTACTAATAAGGACTCTGGTACTAAAAAGCAGTATGTTCATCCATTCCAAAAGTTAGAATTCTGTAGTAAACAAAGTATTTGTAAGAAATGCCCTCGCATGGCCAGGTGCAGTTATATCTTGCTTTTCATACATGATACTGCAGAAATTTGTTAGCTGGCCTGTAGGTCTGTTTTCCAGTGCTGGCTGTCAAACATATTGTAAAATAAAGATGCAAGCAGTTGTTGAACATCAGGCAGTTGTTGAACATCAGGAGCACCATGGTCATCTCAAGCTTTGCTGAGCTCCCATGGCCAGAAACACCTTCTTCCCCCAGCATGTTCCACATGGGCAAAGGTGCCTTCTAAACTAGTCTGGGCATCATGTGAAGCAATCTTCTAGGTTACCTGTTGAAAAAAAATTTTTCCTCTACCTCAGCTCACTGAAACAAGAGAGCTATCATATTTGTGTATTGTTGAACAAGATGAAGAAGTGATAGCTTCTGGATAATCACCTCAGGTTTTGCCTCACATAGTAAGATACAGTAATTCCCAATCAGATAGCTTGAACACCATCATATCATCCTTGGCTTTCTCGGAACTTAAAATTTTGCCAACACAATAATAATTCAGGTTTGGAATATTTTTTTGTTGTTCTTTTTCCCCTCTTCAGTGCATCTCCACCATTTAGTAGACCCTGTGTATAACAAAACCTAATAAATTATTTGTTTTATGTAATTCCTTTATCACCTTACCTTAAAAAGGCTCACAAAAACCAATGCATAAGGGATGCAGCAGGATGGAAACAGAATTTAAAAAGTAATAACTAAGTCTAGCACCAGTTCACATTGCTAAATAATAATAAGGGATATGCCTGAGAATGCAAACTGATTCAGAAGAAATTACTCAGATCTCTAATTTTTGGATCTATCTGCTTCTTTCCTTCTGGAGGGCTGAAATTCCCATATACTGAGGGCTTTAAATTTAATCTAATATTCAACAATATCTGCAATCTCTGCACTGAAAGTGGTCCACTATTTGACCTGTGTACCACAACCCAGAATGAAGTGTTCACATAGAATACTGGAATGGAATAATGCCAGGAAATACTTTCAGCTACTTGTCCCCAAATGGAAAGACGTTTTGAAGACTCTTCTTTGCTTTACAGTCTTGTCTAATGGCTTAGAGAGTGTTGTCCAACCGATCAGTCACAGGACTGGGACAACAGAAAGAGGAAATGTCAGGAAACCATTAAGCCCAGTGCCTTGGAGAAGCAAATTGTTATGCTTAGAGCTAGTCCTTATAGAAACATAACTAAGGGGCCAAATTCGCTGAGCATCTGTATCAGCTTCTGCTGATGTTTGAAGTAAATTCTACCAGGAAAAGATCATCTTGATGGTTCTCAGTGCTTACCATATCAACTGGACTACAGCATTTCAAGGAGAAAAAGTATGAGTTTCTTTGCTGCTTGAGCTAAACATCATGGATTTCTAGTTGAAATATCTGGGAGTCCTTTGTAAGTCACTTTGGGGGAGGATACTCAACACATGCAAAGAATAATTGGCAGCAAGTAATGTTGGTAACTCCTACAGTCTTGAGGAACACAGGCTTCCAGCCAGTTCTACAGTTCCACTGCTGCAGGAACTTAACGACTTTCTGATGCCCTTGAAATATTTTTCTTTTCTTTTCTTTTCTTTTCTTTTCTTTTCTTTTCTTTTCTTTTCTTTTCTTTTCTTTTCTTTTCTTTTCTTTTCTTTTCTTTTCTTTTCTTTTCTTTTCTTTTCTTTTCTTTTCTTTTCTTTTCTTTTCTTTTCTTTTCTTTTCTTTTCTTTTCTTTTCTTTTCTTTTCTTTTCTTTTCTTTTCTTTTCTTTTCTTTTCTTTTCTTTTCTTTTCTTTTCTTTTCTTTTCTTTTCTTTTCTTTTCTTTTCTTTTCTTTTCTTTTCTTTTCTTTTCTTTTCTTTTCTTTTCTTTTCTTTTCTTTTCTTTTCTTTTCTTTTCTTTTCTTTTCTTTTCTTTTCTTTTCTTTTCTTTTCTTTTCTTTTCTTTTTCTCTTCTTTTCTTTTTTCTCTTCTCTTCTCTTCCTTGCTTTCATGCTTTCTCTTGCTTGCTTTCTTGCTTTTTTCTTGCTTTATTGCTTTCTCTCCTCCTTTCTTTCTCTCTCTCTTTCTTTCTTCCTTTCTTTTCTCTCTTGTTTCAATTTGTAATTGCAACTTTCAGTCTCTTTACTTACAGTCTAAAGTTCAGTAAGGAATACTGGGAGGTTTGTGATAAATGAGGGGGTTGCTTTGCTAGGCACATTGATTGCAAAGTGTCCTGCGCTAGAAGAGATTGGGCTTGATGATCCTCTCAGCTCCTTGGCCTATAAGAGGGCACCAGCAAGAAGCATGGTGGAAGCGGCATACCATCATGCTGCATGCCTGGACTACAGAGGGCAACGTGTCTGTTGTGAGACCCAGGGGCATATTCTCATACAAAGATCTGAGCTTGTGGCTAGAAGTCTCCTAGCGTAAATCAGTGTAAGATTTGTTGCATGAGCAGAACTTCTCTTGGTTTCCATGTAAGTCAAATGAACTCCACCTTGGGGCGCACCATGGAGTACCCCCTTCTGTAGGAAAGAGGTGCCCAAGAGGCACCTACCCTGACCAGGAAAGATGAATGACCCTGATGTTATTACACTGATGTTATTACAGTGTGTCTGGAAGCAACAGCTTCTTGCCCTTCTTTGTAAGACCGACCTAAGTGGAAGAACAATAGTCTTGACATAGAAATTTTTTTTGCCTCTGACTCAAAACATTATAAGTCTTGCTATTTTGCTGAGAAATGCTGCTTCCAGGTGATTCTAGGTGGCACACTGAGTAGGACGCACTGCTGTCAGAGCCCTGGGGACCTGAGAGTGGAGCCCTGTAAATAGTGCTTCATCATGGAAACAAGGATGTCACCTCTGTGCAGGCAGATGGTGGTATGAGTGGGCTCTAAGCTTCACTACCAAGATGAAGTGAGACAGCACTTGTGACAACTTAATGCTGACTGAGTAACATCAACACAAGTCTTCTTTTCTGTTGTAGCTGTCTTAGGATGTCAGGAGATATGCATCTGAGATTGAAAAGACACTTTTGACAGCATAATGGCTGAAATAGTTTTGAAACATTTAAAGCAACAATAAAACGCAAAAGGGGAAAAAAAGGATGAGGATAATAGGGTGCGACTTCTCAAAGGACATGAGGTTTCATTTCTCTTTGAATAATTTTGTGTCTTCAGAACTACTACTTTCTGGAAGTGCAAGTCACAATTTTCCAGAAAAAGTCTGCCACACATCTAGGCAGCACTTCATCTTTATAATTTTTTCACTGTAACTCTCACCCTTTCTAGCTATGTTGACTTCATTTGCACTGGCATAAGCATGTTAAAAGATTTTTTTAAGGATACTTGTAATACAGCTTCCTCAAATCACAACTGATTTCCAAACGTATCTTGAACTGCAACAATAGACAGAGAACTGCACGTATTCATGCAAAGAAAACAGAAGAGGTGCGCAGGTCTTTAAACACAGCATCCAGCAATCTGTTTTCTTGAAAGCCTGAGTGGTTTTTGCATGATTTTGGCTTTTGGAAAACAAAGAAACAAACCAAACTCTGAAAAAAAACCTTCTATTTTTCACACCTGAGCTCCCTATTGAGGATCCCTCAATAATCTGTAGGAGTAATCCTCTGAAAAGAACAAATACATATAAAAATATGATTAATGATCTAGCAAATTATGACCATATCAAAATTATAATCAGAGTGATTAGCATTTTGGCAGACTCCATTTTTAACCTGAGACTTTGTAACTGAACACTTGCAATGTGTTTGGGATTCTTCTGATTATAATATTTGGCTTTTATTTGACAAAATCAATACATTCATCTCCCCTCCCCCTCCTTTCAATAAAGTATTTCTTTTTCTGTCAAGTCTTTAAAAATAAGGGGAAAAAAATCAGAAAAAAAATCAGGAAAAGGCTTTAGAATTTACATTTAAAATTCATTCCAGATTTGTTGTATTCATTACTTTGATGTGGAGTTCGAAGGCTGTATTAATAGTAGTGTACTTCCCCACTGCAGTGTGATTGGACTTTCAGAATGCTATTGCGCACAAATTAAAGGGTTGTTTAAAAAAAAAAAAAAGAAAAATATTTCCTTCTGTGGGAATTAGAGTAATTAAAACAAATTTAAAATCATTAAGAGAAATTGATAATGCTAGCTATTGTTTTCTTCCTCAAAACATTTAAGCTTTCTTTTCTATTTAGCACATTAATATGTTTTTCCCCTGTTAGAAATAAAAGCTATAGGCCCAGTTCTGTCATGGCGGTGAGCAGGCAGTTGGATGCGGTAATGCATGCCTGAAGCCTTCACCAAGGATGATAAGCCTGCATGAATTTTACGAGTCTCAGTATCAAGGTTGCCCTCGCCCAAGGGATTTAAGAATAAGGGGGGAAAAAAGAGAAGGCAGATGTATGAATAACTGGCATTGTAAATCTTCACCGTGGCAACCTACAGCTAGAAAAAGTCTGTGATGGGTTCATGACTTGAGAAGAAAGCGACACAGCAGAATGTGAATGGATTTTCTTCAGCTACTTAATACACTGCTTAGAGCAGCTTAAGGGTGTGCATGTGAGAGGGAGTATGTGTGTGTGAGAGAGAGAGAGAGAGAGTGTGCATGTGTGTAAGGAGGGGGGCATCTGTGGAAATTTGTTAGAAGGAATTACTAGTGTTATACAGCTTGCTGGGGTTTTACTTTTTTTTTTTTCCTTTTTGTCTTTTTTTTCTTTTTTGGGGGAGGCTGTAAGGGAGGAGGAATACCATTTAGTCTCAGAATATAAATGACTGGATTTTCCTTGGGAAAAAAAAAAAAAAGATGGTGGGGGAGGTGCATAGAATTATGCAGGCAAGTAACAATGAGCAAATTGGACCCTTAACAATACAGCACAAGGTCATAGCGAAAGTCACCAGAGTGGGGTGGTGGGGGTGGCTGGTGGTAGAAAACAGATCATGATAAATAGCTTCCCATTTTGCAAAATCTGGTAGTTAATGAAAATAAGATGCATTTGAGTTGTCTGTGAACACCTGATTTTTTTCCCCTTTCTCCCTCTCTCTCTCTCTCTCTCTGGTCCTGCTGATGTATGAAAGCAAAGCACTGACTCTAATTGTGCAATTATAAAACGGAAATGATGCAGGTTTGGTAACACAGAGAAAGAAGGCAGCTCAATAACATTGTTTAATAACAAGCAAATAAAGCTCAAAGGGGAAAGAGGTGACTATTTCTGCTTTAGACTCATTAAGGAACCTGAAACATATTGTAAAAGAGTGATATTTAATTATGGGCTGGACTGATAACATGGAGCAGGGCCTCACTGGGAGAAAGAGACCCTATGCTCCTAGGAGTGAGCAGCTCCAAACATCAATTACTGTGATTATCTACCCAGTGCTTAGAAAATGCACCCGTCTCCATGTTTCGGCAGCGACCCGTAAACAGGCATTGCATAGGCAAATTTATGGGCACAGTCAGCTGAGGCCAGGTGGGAAAGCAAGCTTTCCATTGGAGACTTCTGTGCAAAAAAGGAAAGAAGCAAAAGAAAGAAAAATCTGTCTTCTGCACTACTGAAAGAGCAATTTATTACAGAGCATTTGCAGGAGACAGCATTTGTTGCCCTGCTGCCTTTTTTGCCTCTGTTGGCTGTCTGAATGAGAAATGGGAGTATATTAACCAACTCATGGGTTACAGAAGACGGCTTGGCATGGGCCCATCAAACTTCACCATGCTAAGGCGAGTCAAAGGTCAAGAGAGTGTTAGCAGCTGAGATTTAGAACCGAGTGCATCTCTTTAACCTTAACTGCTGGGAATGGATGGAGTCACTTTATTTCTTTAGTCAGAAACTTGGTTGCAGTGAAATACGTCATCAGGAGGAGGGTACCATCCAGCGTGGAGCCGATGGGAAACTATTTGTTGCAGTGAGACATCATATTCTTTAGAGGTCACATGGACAAACCTAAGGATTCTGCACCTGAGCTGGGGCAACCCCAGATGTATGTACAGACTGGGGAATAAGGTGCTGGAAAGCAGCGCCATGGAAAGGGACCTGAGAGTCTGGGTCAATGGCAAATTGAATGTAAGTCATCAGTGCCCCGGCAGCCAGGAGCGTCAACTGTGTCCTGGGGGGCATCAGGCAAAGCATCGCCAGCCAGTTGAGGGAGGGGATTTTCCTGCTCTACTCTTCACTGGGACATCCTCATCTCAAATACTGTGTGCAGTTTTGATCACTGTAATATGAAAGAGATATTAAGCTATTAGAGAGTGTCCAATGGAGGGCTACGAAGATGATGAAGGGTTTTGAGGGGAAGCTGTATGAAGAGTCCCTGAGATCTGTTCAGCCTTGAGAATGGGAGACTGAGGGGACATCTCATAGCAGTCTACAACTTCCTCATGAAGGGAAGAGGAGGGGCAGACACTGATATCTTCTCTGTGGTGATCAGTGACAGGACCCAAGGGCCTGAAGTTGTGTCAGGGAAGGTTCAAGTTGGATATTAGAAATAAGTTCTTCACCTGGAAAGTGTTTGGGTACTGGAACAAGCTCCCCAGGGAAGTGTTCACACCACCAAACCTGCCAGAGTTCAAGAAGTGTTTGGATGATTCTTTCAGGCACATGGTGTGACTCTTGGGGATAATCCTGTGCAGGGCTAAGGGTTGGACTGGATGATCCTTGTGGATCCCTTCCAACTCGACATATTCTGTGATTCTATGAAGAAACATCATTGCTGTGCTGAAACTCCCTGTTTTCCATTAGGCCTAGAGTCTGGATGTTTGTGCATCTCCATTAATACATTCCAGACCAAAGAAATAGGGACTAACAGGGAAAAGTAGGTGTTCAATGAATCTGAAGATGTTTTATTTTTCCTTCTATTTGCACCAACACTATTTTTCACTAAGAAAATCCTTTGTAAATGGAGAACGCTAATGACATGTGCACTGAATTTATTTTTAATGGCAGAGAAATCTCTCTGCCTGGAAATGCATTATGCAAGGCACAGGTTGCCATGACTTGGTTCACAGCATTCCTGCCCACCTGGACCTGCCACAGACCCACTTCATGGCCTTGACCTAATCATGTCAACTCTGCCACTTTCTCTCTTACCAATCCTTCTGCATCTGTGAGCTCCTTGAAATGGCAAGGTCTGTTTGTGTGACATTTGCCATGTGTCCTGTTTCACCTGTAGTCTCTGTTGGCTGCAGGAGTCACCAGGGAATGGTTTGGCTCAACAGTTAGTTCAGACACTTGTTTTGGGTATGAGTTCTATTAAGACATCATGATACACTGTGCACTGTGCACTGAAGCCTGAAGACATATGTGCAGAGGACCATTTCTCAAATTATTGGAAAGAGGTGTGTCACTTGCTGTTTAAAAGTAGCCTGACATAGATGTTTATCCAGATGCCCAAGCATTAAAAATCACCTTTGTTCTAAGTTTATGATGAAGTTCTGAAATTCCCTGACACATTCTGAAATGCAGAGCTTAAAGGGGATATTTAGCTTTAACTAAATCAAGACTTCAACTAAATGTGTATTGAAAGAGGGCTGTGATTTGTTGAATGGGATAACAGCCTCCAGAAAATACATGTTCTGTCGATCCTCCCAAATTAAAGATAAGTATTTTAGACAGCTTTAGGTGTTCAGTGTCCATGGCCCTCTTCTGTGGCTTGTCTAGACGCAAACCAGTCAGGTCAATAGTGATTAAAAGGGCATGTAGATACTTTAAAATAAGTACAAAATTCCTGGGATTTGGAGGGAACCAAAATATTTAGACTAAGAATATTTTGGGGGGGAGGTTCTTTTTTTTGCCCTCCACCTTTTGGGTCTATACAGCTCTTAATACAATTGGTCTTGATCTATGATTGAGAGCAAGAAAAGCATTAAAGAATTAGTGAAGCTTTTTATATGCTTAATAAGACTATGATCCCCACCTGCTGAGTGTGAGACAGCATCTGTAGTAAGTCTCAAAGTATTGGTTGTCCCTCTCTTAGCAGTTGAGTGGCTAAGAGTTCATTCTTCTGTCCTGAAATTATATATACAGGATAGAGGAACTATGACATACACAACTGCAAAAATGCAGCAAGGTACACAGTAACCTTTAGAGTGATGCATTTCCAAATCAAAAGTGATCTAGCATTGGTCTCAATAGCATGCCAAGGAAAACTGCATGAGAAATTAAACCCCCTTTATTGGAAATTATTCCTGGGCAACATACTTTTGGCTTCCCAAATAAGTGGGAAGATCTAAAGGATTCTATCTCACCCCTATATCAGTGGCAACCCATTGGCCATATAATTCAAATCAAAAGTAAACAGGTTGGGGAATGAATAAACAGAAGCCAAAGGAGTCGGAGTTGAGAAATAATCAGAAAAAGGGATTCCATATTACTCTCCTAGCTCTGAATTATAAATACATCCTTTTTATCCCCCCCACCCCCCCTCCCCCCCTCCATGTAGTGGTACATTGACAATTTCAAAGAGCTTGCACATGGTTTGGTCAGACACTGGACCACTAAAGATAAAGAGAACAATTAAGAATACGCATAAAAATGAAGCAATTTCTTTGCATCTGCATTCACTATGGAGATGCCTTTCTCTAAGGCAATTATTTGCAGATAATAAACACAAGGCGGTATCAGAGATCAAGTTGTCAAAAGAAAAGAATCTTAAAGAAACTGACAAAGAACAAAAAAAAATACTAGGATCATCCATTGTAAAAGTTCCAAATAAACATTAAAATGGTCAATTCATAGAAACATGCCCTTCCCTAAAAATGTTCATAATGTCTCACAAAGTCTTCCAAATACACACAGGCAATCTGAAGAATCACAGATCATTGACCTACTTCAACGTAAGATAAATCATGTAAAAAATAAGCAAAAATGAAATATTTTAACAGAACATGGCATGGTTTCTTAAAAGGTAAATTGCTTCTCTCTAATCTATTGAAATTCTTGGACAGCCAATGAGTAGGCCAGAACTATTTCAATAAGCTCCCAGGACTTGCAAAAAAATGCCCTAAGGAAAGGGCTTAAGGAAGTGTAAGATTCCCACCTCTTCCCTCTTCCACCTCTTCACACAGACTAAGCAACAAGGTGTGATACAGTCCTGGAGCACAGGACAGGAGGGCATGTGAGTAGTGCTTATAAAGCTGAGGTCTATGCTTTTGCATGAGAGAGGTTCCAGACAGGACATGAGACCTCCACTCTGAATTGCCTTTCAGGTCAATGAAAGAGACTCCCAATAATATAATTGTTTACTATTTTAATAATCAAGTTTTAATATTTCTATTTCATACACAACCACTACAAGCAGAAAGACCTAGCCAGATCGCAAGCCTTAATGGTTCTATGATTCCCTGGATTTACTTTTTTTTTTTCAATATTGCATTTTTTATTTTGACTGTCCCCACTGTAAATCGTTATGTACTGATCAAATAGTACTGGGACAGGAGAGGAGATATAAAGGATAGCCTCAGGTTGTTCTGACAGTACAAGCGACAAAGGGGGTAACACTCTGCAGCCCACTACTGCCCTCGCAAAATCTCTGAGCACCCAGCCTGTGCTTGTATTTTTGCCTAACCTACTTTCCAGTCGCTTTTTGTGCCATCACAGAGCTTTTCCCCTGCACTGGGGGCAGGGAAAATTCAGAAAAAAAGTGTGTTCCAATTCTGTAGCTATTCACCTGATTCTTTTGCAAATTTGGCCCCATACTCCCTGTAATTCACCAGTTGATAGACACTCGGGAGACTCTTGCCTGCTAACATTCCTGTCAGCCATGTCCCAAAGAACAAAGGCAAGCTGAAGTATTTTTTAATTCTACCCTCTCAGCTCATCAACACTGAGTTTACATAAAAATGTAAGAACATTACACTACACACACTGCTAATAATCAGAAACTAAAGCTTTGAAGTTTCCCTGTTTCACAGCTACTGCCATGACAGATGCTTGCCAGAGAAAACTCAGGGGGCATTTTTTTGCAAGGATTTTGGCTAAGCATAGTGCCCATTGTGCCACTTAATATTTCAGCTATCTCTAGTGTAATCAGGGAACAGCAGTTACTTATTTATCTCACGTCTTGCTCCTTGCTAGCTACCTACTATCGCCAGCATGACCTCTGAAGCACACACATTAATTTTACCTCAGTATTTCTATAGCATCAATTAATAAAAACTGACTATGTTTTCAACAAATTCACATGTACTGATAAATGAGGGTCCTGACTTAATTGCTCTGTAAATTAAGACCTCACAGGAGTGACAATAGAGAATAGTTTTAATATTTAAAAACTCATTAAATTTGTGTATATTTTGAATAATTAAATCACATGGCCACTTTAAAGGGATAATTTAAATTTAATTCTTAAATGTATATCACAGAAGAACTTGATCTGCTGAAAATTATTCGTTAATTTTCAGAACAACTTAATTCGGTCCTATTCTTTCCCTGAAATTCTGTATTTATTTATATACTTATCTGTGCCCTCTGTGTGTCAGAAATTCCTTGTAACATTAATTCTGCAGTGGTGAGACCAACCTGTATTTTTGTCAGAGTCCCTAGAAAACAGTGTAAACCTGATGTTAGTAATGTGATTTTTTCTTTTTTATGGTGGATCATAATTCCATAGTTTAATCCTTAAGATCTTTATCATATCCATAATTTAGATTTAAACAGTGGACATTTTGGAGAAAACAACTTGCTTTTTATTGTGACTTGATGCTCTGTGAAGATGCAGTTCAAGTGACCAAGTATGTGTTGTTTTGACAGAATTTGCAAGGATTCGTGGAGACCCCATGTCCTTTCAATCATGTAAATTCCAAGGTAGTCAAACTGTGGATAAATTCTTTTCCACTCAGAACTCTAATCTTTAATATTGGGTAGTATTTGGAAGGACAATATCTGATTTTCTGGCTGTCAGCAGACGTAGTGCTGACAAAAAATGGTTTACCCTCTTGACTTGACCAGTCTTGTGGAGTTTAAGGAGACAATTCAAAAGAGAAGTCCGGTTTCCTTGATGAAGCTCATGCTGTGAATAGGACAAAAAAAAAATTCAGTTAGAGCAATTCACCTTTGTGCAGTTAACTTCTCATTTTCCTGTGGCTCATACGTCAATCTTCATATTGTTACTAGTATTTAATCAGTGATTAAGCTGCCATAGAGTAAATACAGACAGATTGTGCTGCAACATTTCTATGTTCTTTCAATATTATGAAGTGTAATATTCAGGTAGGTGCTTAGTTATCAAAGTGATAGACACTTAATACCTGAAGTAAATAGAATGATTCTTGCTGAATTGTTGCAAAATGACTTAAGTGTCTAGCTGTAGTCGAGGAGATGAGGTGTTGCTCACTAACTTTTTAATCAAAAGGGCAAAATAATACAAATGTCATGTTCCTATCTGTGTGATTTTGAAAAAATCCCTTCCTTGTGCACTGATTATTTAAGAAGATGCTGGAAGAGTAAATTCTGGAGGAGAAGAGAGGAGAGGAGGGACAGCCGTCGTCTTCAGAACAGCACATTTAAACTTGTATTGGTAAATTTTCACAGAGTGCACTCAAAGCTCTTTTTTCTGAGTAGTCCCATGGGAAAACTTAATTTCTGATGATACTCATGTGGATAGAAACATGTCACATCACTTGTGACTACTCAAAACAGCTCAGATTTTGGCTATGGAGAATTTAAACTTCTCACAGATTTGTCAAAGACCATTTGCAGTTATCTTGTCTTTAGTGCCAAATAGGTGTAACCTCTGCTTCTCTAAATTCCTTGTTTAATTATTCAGATTTCATACTTTAGTCTTTGTAAACATAGTGTTGCATGGGCAAATTACAGTCTGGCGATTCCCCACTGTAGCCTGAATCGCTATTGGGATCATTGCTTCTCAGAACAGAATTCCTCATCCTATAAGCACACCCAACTTTCTTTCCTTGCAGAGGTATGCAGCAGGGAAGAGTATTTTGTTTAAACTAGCATTGGGTTTCCCAAGGGGTTCTAATCTCCCTAAGGAATAATGCTGTACTCTTATCATCATTTGCCTCTCCTCCAATCTTTGTGTCATCGGCAAACTTTGTCAATCACCAATCCATGTTTTCTCCCTGGCAGTTGACAAGATGTTAAATAGTAAATGGTCACAGCTTATCTTTGTGAGACTTTGATAGAAACACACCATTTGCAGCAATATTGATGAGATCAGTAAAGTACTTTGAATCTTTTCAAGGTGGGTCACACACACTTTCTATTGCTCTACTTCAGTAAATGTATTATGTGCAAGACTGATTGATAAACTTAACCTATATATGTCTACCATGTCGATATGATTACCTATAACAACCAAACTTGTCATCCTCCTGTACCATGATGTTCAGAGGTTGTGAGGGTTCTGATTAACAGATCTGCCATTTGACAGAGCCATATGTCAGCTTTTCTCTATGGTACAAAAGAAACAAAGACTACAAAGGCTACTTGGAAGCCTCTATTTGCTGCTAGCTGGCTTTAAGTATTGGGAGTTTTTTCCTGGCTACCGTAATTCCTTGTTTTTCTATTTATGCATGTTCAGCTGACTAACAAATGAATTTTTGAGTTTTCTTTTAGGTCAGAATTGTATTTGATCTAGCCAATCTTTTTTCTCACGGGCTCTCCAATACTAAGTTGCTTTTGCAAGACACTGTATTTTCTTAATTTGTTTTTTTTTCCTCTCATTTTTCACAAATAAAAAAAAAGAAGAAAAAAATGGCAATTGCTAGCTAGCATTTGTAGTGATATTCCATTTCAATCAAGGAAATATGAAAATCTAGGAATAGGAACTACAAACTGAGAGTAAGCAGACATGCAAGAACATCATGAGTTCTAAATATGCATATTGTACTCAGATACTCTTTATCCTTTCTTCCTTTTTCAAAACCTGACAGTATTCCTTAGCTTAACTTGGTAACAATCAATGCTTAATATTCTTAGGGCAAGGTTTTAAGATTCATAACACTTAAGTGTGTTTCATTATTCCTTGTAAAGTACTGAATTTTCCCACTCAACTCCCTATAAGATTTACAAAATTTCATAGTCCTTCAGCTGGTGACAAGGGTGAGAATCAGAAAAGTGATGTTTCTTTCAGTAATGCGCAATACTTGTGTTTAAACCAGGTGGATGGTGATGAAAGCAATGTGATAAATTATGAGGCTTCACAATATCTGGCAGCATTCAGCAGCACACGCTGGAGGATAAGAAAGAGAGAAGAGCACATTAGAGAGCTGAAGCTGAAGGGAAAGTTAAGCAGGCAGACTATAATTACCCAAGGAGGGTCTTAACCAGGAGAAAGGAATTAACACCCATAGTCTTGTGAAAATTGCTTATGATCTGTAATGACACAAATTGGCATATTAGCTTGAGCTTCATTGGTGAAACAACATTAACTAGTGGAGGGTGCCTCTTAAAATAGGCATAAGATCTACTTCTGGTATCTGTTTTGTCCTTATTTTAGAGCTTCTTGAAAGACTGCAAAACCTGTAGAGAGATGCAATGCTCAGACACAAATCCCGTCACATGTTGTCAGTTCCACCTTTGGGGTCTTACATGGGAAAGGAGAATTTTTGCATTGTCTAGTAAGACTTTGTGCAGCACCTGGATTTTCTGACTGATGTCTTGAACACTTAACTCTGTTTGTTGTACTCTTCTTAGGTAATGAGTTGTGTCAAAATCAAACGTAAGGTAAAAAGGTTATGGTGTCATCTGATTTAATGTGTTTATGATGTGAAATTAGTACCAAAAGAATGCATTTATAATAGTAGTTTGAAAACAGGCTTCATGTATGTAGTAAATAGTGTGAAAACAGTATACAAAATGTACCACACAGATATACAAAGATTGAAAAAAAAAATAAGGATGACAGAAAACTTTTTAGTGGTGTTTTACGTGATTCTGCAGGAAAACTGTGATTTCGTATTAAGTATTAGTATTCTGATTATACAACCATGGGTGCAAGTGTAAGAACCTTGACAGATGGATGGTAGATACATTATTGTATTATACTCAGTAGGAAGTCTCCATAAGGGGTATTAAAAGAAAAGAGAAGCAAGCCATTTTTAATATATACTATATATGTTAGGAAACAGAACTTTTGAATCAGCCATCCATGTTCCATTTAGAACATGTTTTGTTTGATTCTTTTTTTGTCATGTTTTACTTTTTATTTTCACAATGCTGATGTCCTACATTGCCCTAGTTCAGCAGTTCCCCTGTTCTTATACATCCAGACCAATCTCTTAGAAGCTCATCAAAATCTTCACAGCTTATAATAGCTCATTTACATATTCACAGATGATATTATAACATTGTCAGGGAAAAAGAAAAAAAAAACATGGCATAAAATTCACTGACTAAGGTAAATTAATGTACCTTAATAAACAGTGCACATGGTATTTTGAGGATCTATGTGTGTGTGTATGTGTATGTGTATAAAAATACTATAGGCACACAAGTATTCATGAGCATTATATACATACAAATGGATACACACACACAAGCACATACACACAAACACACACTCACACATCTATTTGTATTTGACATTTGTTGTTCCACCTTCACCCTGACCATTACCATTCCAGTAATGGATCCTGTTGTGCATTGAAATTCCCATTGTGGTCCATTACCACTTCCTTCGTTGACAGCTCTATTGCTTCACAAGCTATTGTGCTATGTATGACATTGATTTGAGACACTGGATACACATTAGCAACATCACAACATGCATAATAAGCAAGGTGTCGCTCTGCTGTGTATATCAGCAATGGGCACGATGCTGCATAGCCCACTGCGGAGTCCACACTGGGGCACTGTGGGCAATCCTCCTCCTTAGGGTTTGTCCTTCAAGGTCAGAGTCAGGTCAGAGCTGGCATGACCAAAGGTGAGATGGTTCCTGTCTGGGGGGGTCCCGCCCTGGCATGCTCTCCTAGTGAACTTCCAGTCCTGGCGACCTGCTGCCTTTCCAGTGCTTTGACTGGCGATCAACTTCAGCTGTAGCAATTTGAAAGGTTTTTAATATTTTCCTCTCCTCCTTGTAGTTCAAATTCTTTAGTAGAAAAGGAGATGATATAAGGTGCTCTTAAACTGGTAGCTATCTTGTTGCAGCCTCCCATGAGCATATTTCTTCCATGCCAGCATGACCTCCTTTTGGTGATTGTTCTCTCCAGGCATTGATCAAAGGCCATTAAAATGGATGGGAAACTTTCTTTTGGCATTAATGAACTTTGACTCAGACCTTTAAAATCAAGAAACAAGAGAATGACAGCTGCAATGCTCAAAATAGATGGAAATATTTGGAGTGCTGTGGTCCAAAACGCACTGATCTTTACTTGAGAGGGTGCAAGTAGGAGCAGCATGAGGGATATTGATCCCCTTCAGTTACAGCTCTCCACTGAGCAGAGGAGCAACAGCACTCCCCAGAAAGGAGAAATACTATGTCAGTAATCTAGTTCAGCAACGTGTGCCTTTGAGGCCAATAACACAAGCAAAAATATGAACTCTCAAAGTATTTTATTAATTCTGTAGCCTCAACAGGAATGGTTCTAAGTGAGCTCACAGAGGGTCTGTATAAATTAGCAAATTACGAAAAAAGGAAAGAATCAATCAGAGGCAAGGATTCATACAGTACAAAAATGATAGTAGCATTCCCACTTAATATCTATTTCTTGATTGAAATATTACAGAGAGAACCCATACCCAATCTGTTTTAACACTGTCACAACCTCAGCAATGTTAAGTTCCAGTTGGGTAATATTTTTCTCTCACTGTGTTTACCTTCATCAGGGAAGTTGGTGAATGCTGGAAATTGTTCAGTGCAGCTCCCAGGTATCTTCCTGCCTTGTCTCTCCTGTTTGTTCTTGTTCATTCCAGCTTTTACAGTCCACCCACCCAGGTCAACTGAGTAAGCTGAGGACATTAAAAGCCTTGCAATTCTCACTCCTAACTAAATTACTTTGCTCTCTCCAAATAACAGATAGACTGCTCACCCTTTAGTATTCATAGTGCTCGACCATTTCTCATTTCAACTGTTCTGGACTCCGACAAAGTGTGTCCTTATCTTGTCCCACATTTCCACTGCAATCTGGTGTCCCGAGTGCACAATACAACATACTTTTCCACCAGTATTTTCAGAAAAGTCATGGGAAGAAGAATGAGTGATAAAAAAAAATTGTGTTTTTTTCTTTTTTTTTCTCTCTCAGAAATTACTTAAAGCTGATGCCTTTAACCAGTGTCCTACCCTCCTTTTCTAGTTATTTATTAAAATAATTTTAAAAGACATGCAGAAACTGCATGGAATAAATCCTTTCTCCATTTTAGTAGATTCCTTATGTATCTATTGTGTAGTGGATCACTGGGTTATTGCAATCTGTTATTTTATTTCTCTGGTTAACTCCCAGAAATTCTGTGCTTGGAATAAAAAAGACCTGGTAGTGGACAGATGACTGACTGATTTTTAATACTGGTTGAAAGATACATCAGATATGTTTCTTGTATGGAATAATTTCTGTAAAATAGAAAAGTTTCGTTCATTTTCTAGCTTTTCATTTCTCCCAAAGACTTTTGCTGTTGTAAAATATTAAACCTCATTAAACCTCATCCATTTTGTTCCTGGGATAGGGAGAGTTCAATCTCCATTGCCTTTTAGCCCCTCACTAAAATGCATGCAAATAGTGCTATTCCCAAAACACAGCACTTTTCTACTGTGCCACCAATTGCAAATGTGCAGCTCATTTCAGCTAAGAAGTCACTGACAGAGCATCTGGGAACCCCGGGAGGAGGGGAGTGAGTTGGGTTGTATTTAGGGCAGTGGCAGCTTCCAGCAACCTCTTGGTTCCCAGCCCTGGACACCAGCCTCCACCACCTGATTCACTGCTGCTTGTTCCCTGCCCCCTCTTCTCCATCAGGGTCACAAGTAACTTACTTTTTCAAAATACCATTCTGCTGTGTCCTTCTACCTTAAATCACTTGGGACACTGATCAAATCATAATGTATTAGCCATCATTAGAGAACTGCCTTGCAATTTGTGTGTGTATTATGCTACATCTTTACAGTATTGTATCATACAACTATTTATATTTTCAGTTTTAAATATTGATTGTTTTTTGAAAAACAGATTTTATTTGTTAAGGAATGGTTTTGGATTGAATACTGAGAAAGAGTTGGTGGAAATATTTTTGTTCTCAATCTAACAAATTACATGTGTATTTTTGTTGATTTAACATTCTCTCTGGGGACAGGAGGACAAAAAAAAGTGCCTAACAACAAATGAAAGAATTAATAAAGGAAATAAAAAAGTTTTGAATTTTCATGGGTTTTTTTAATCTATAATTGTTGTCAGTCAAAATAAGTAATACTCAAGCTACTGGAATGTTTGTTCTTTAAATCATTCAAATTATACCATTGTGAAGACCATTATAATGTTTGAAGCAGTGGACAACTGGCCCAAAATTTACAGCGGTAGTACAGAGTACTTCTACAGATTCATTCTATGAAAATAGTAATAATTAATACAAATATAATTTTTCTGACCATGCCATGGCAAATTATGCAGCATCATCATTCAAGCTGAATGATAAAGCAGACTAGGTCATAGATTTGAAATGGTAAACTTAATTAATCCTAAAGCAGAGGATATTTCAATAAATGAAGTATTTAGAATTTTAAAAAGTTGTAGTAGAAATATTTAGCTAAGAAGACAAGGGCCATTATTGAAATGATGTCATACAATCTGGGAGGCATTGTCATGTTCAGTAAATTAGCATGGCCTAACCACAGCAGAAAATTTCCTTGAGCTGCAATAAAGACTAAATGCTTTCAGACTCCCATGATCCTTTGTAGTCATCATTTTAAAGCGCTGCCTTAGTGAGCTAAACCTGTAAAGTTTTCTTTTGAGCGGCTGTGAGTTGATTAGATCTATTTCAGCCTAGTAGTGGTAATAGGCTCCTCTCTGTGAAACTGCTTAGCCTCTGCTCCCCTGGCAGCTGGAGAAACTGGAATTAATCAGGTCTGCTGGGGACTTCTTCAGCATCTCCGCAGGCCAGCGACTCTGGAATCATTTACTACAGAATCTTACTGTCAACTCTTTGTCATTTAGGCTTTTGATTATGCTTGCTTTCTTCAGAAAAAATGGAAATGGGTGACAGATTATCCTAATGCAGAATTTCACTAGTTACTTTTATAGGCATCTATTATCCTCCTTTGTACTGTCCATAAAAAGAACGTAGGTGTGTGCAAAGATTTTTGGGGGCAGAGATATGAAGAATATGCTATTGAAATTAACATATTTCTTCTAATTAAAGTATGTTTCTTCCTAATAAAGGGACCCTCCCCCTTCAAATGACTGCATATTGTTTTGCCAATAGCACAATATATGGATTTCCTTCCTTTTTTCTTAAAAATTGATAGCTGGGAAAAAAATTCTTGAATATCATTACTTACAATCCTGCTGTCCAATAACACCACTTTCTATTGAATATACTGTAGTTGCAGATTGTTTTTTCAACTGTATTAAATATGAGCCTTAGAATAAATGCATATTTATTCTAACTGCTAACTACTCTGAGCTTCAGTGAACAGAGAGTAAACAGTCAACACTGAAAAAAACCCCGAGACAATTAAATCTGCCTTCTTTTCAGCATTTCATCCCACAGATATAGGGTTCTATAGACTTGGTGTTCTGTAAATAGTAAATGGGCAGTCTAGTGCAGTCCTTAATGAAATCATCAGGCCTTTTGACATTCAAAATTTGGAGCTTTATATTACCAACTATTATGACAAACCCCGCTTTATTTCTGTGAGAGGAAATACTGTGTGACATTCTGGGATACAGGCTTTGCATATGTAGTACAGGAAAATATTGTTGATGAAATAGTTGAAAAATTTGATAAAAACTGATGATTTATAGGAATCTTTTGTTTGATACCTATATGCATTTAGTAACATAAAGATGTGTATGTGCATTTTGTTGACTAGTGTTCAGTACATTCTCTAAGGAGTCCGACAAAAGACGTTTTACACAAACAAAAAATGAAGTGAACAAATTGGTTTGGTTTTGTTTTGTTTTCAAATAATTTGCCTTCTTTTTCTTTTCCTTTTTATTTTTTTTTGTTTTGTTCAATTTCATTCTAGAGAGCAGATTTAAATGAGAGTGACCCTAGCAGGTTAAATATATTAAAATTTTAAAACTATGTTTAACCTTTTTTAAAAAAAACACATTAAAAAAAGAATAGGCATTGAAGGGAAAAAAAAAAAAAAGCTACATTGAATTATTCCCAAATGCCAAACTGTTCCTTTTATTAGTATTCTGAATTATTCTGTTAATGACAGAAATGGGCAACAGCCTCCATGACTTCATGTTTTCCAAACAGAAAGAACAGAAGAAGCCTCTCTCTCTATGTTCCTTAATAGACTTCATAGCTGCAGCAAGTTTGAAGTCTAGACCTGTGAGATCTGAAACACACTACAACCCATAGACCACCTAGACTCCTCATTTGTCCTTGTTTGTCAACATCTGGTTGACCAGTGAACTGGCATCAGAAGCAGAGGTTTAATTTCTTCTGCTGACAAATAAACAATGTAGTTCATATGGACGAGGGTTGAGAGGATGAGCTGCACGGTTGTGTCAGCTAATTTAAATAACTAGGTTTCTCCATCTAGTTTTTCATTGGGATGAAGGACTCTGGCTAAAAGTTATTCAAAAACTGAATCCTATTTTTAGGCAATCGGGTTTGTTTTTGTAGGGACAGTCATTATTGTCACTTTGCCCCTGGGTTGCCCTGTCTTGTCTAACACTTCACAGTCATGGCCATTTGGTGGCTCTTTCCTTCCAGTCAAAAAGGTGAGTTCTCCAGAGATCACCTCTGCTGCTCCTCCAATAACCTCTGACAACTTGGCTCTTGTGCCCACTTTGAGCATTTTGCTGTCAGGCAGAAATGAAACCCCCAGTCTTTTCCCCCTCATATTCATGTCTCCTGTCTGTCTGTGCAATGCAGAAGAGGCCATGAAACTGACACAGTTTGTCATGGTCCATTCCGCAATAAAGTGTATATTTGGCAAAACTGATATAACTGATGTGACTTACTAATTGAGCCATTTAACACAGAGCAGCTTGTCACCCAGAAAACATCCAATCCTAATGCTGCATCTTAATGTACACATAGTCTTCCTCATCCTTTTGGAGGCAATCTCCTCCCCGCTCCCCACCCCCTCCAACAAAATAACCGACAAATAACTAAAAAAACCACATGCAGTTAAATTGTGACTTTTTGTGTCTAAACTGCGAGAATTATCCAGTAGTCTTGAGTTTTACTTGCTAATAAATAATCCAGGTCTGAAAAATCACAGATGGTTAAACACACTAAATAGGTCAGGTTTATTCTGTTAATGTTCTTGTTCATGTTCTCTTTCTTTATTGAATACTTGCCCTTCTTTTATCCTTAGACTATTGTGGTCATTTGTCAATGACAATTTTTTGAGTTTGGATGTGTTCCTCTTCTCAAGAAAAGGACTTCAGATTAGATCTGTACAAATACTGAGGCAGCTAACCTTGGGAAGTGTCCACTGACATCACCATTCTTAGCTAATTGCAGATGTTCAGGACTCAAGGGGTAAATATTTAACCAAGGGGGTTTTCTTTCTTCTCAGTGTGACTCCCAGGTACTTGAGACACTGCATTATTTTAAACAAGATGCAATATATTTTAACCAAAATCTGTCAAACTGTGCACTGCAGATGTTCAAGCCAGGTTGCAAATCCTATCGAAGCGTATGTGAAAAACAAGTACTATAATGTTGATACTTCAGACTGCAAAGCATAGAACTCCTAAATTGCTAACAAGCTCCCTCTATGTCTTCTTTTCCATGCAGCTTATTTTATAACAAAGCTATACATTGCCATATAAACTGTTTAGGGTAAAGCTGGTTTTAAAGCCTGATTACTGGAAATAACTCCATCTGTTATGGTAGAATCTGAATGGGCACTGTAGGGAAAGCGGAGAGTGATTTTAAGCTTCAGAAAAAAGGGCTACGTAAACCTCTAGTGGTACACAGAAGTCTTTTCTGGCTGCTGCATTTTCTATTTTGGCGTGCATAACTTTTTCTCTCCATCTTTTGCTGGCACTCCAAATTTCATGGAACTGTATCTTGCTCTGTCTCCGTTTCTTATGTGGCTTGGTCTTTCCAACCAGTTTTACCTCCGAATTTCAAACAAATCCTTTAACTTCTGTTTTACTATTTGTTTGGTTTCAGAAGTTTTTCTTTCTTTTATTTAGTTTATCACCCAGAACTCCCTCTTCCATTTACTTCTGTCAGGGGCACTTCAGACATGATGATCTACTCTGAGTGACTTGAAAAATTCTGGTCTGTTCATCTCGACTTGTCCAGTATAGCCTTTAAAACCACTGTCTCCAGAAGGGCAGAGGAAAACAAGAAGGACATGGTACCTTGAGGAGAAGCTTGAGCATCATCCAGTGTTCAGGTCTTCATTACTGAGCTCTACATGGATTCAAACTCCATCTTTTATATTCAGATGTGTCACTGTTGTCATGCTGAAAAGGTACAATTGTAATAACTCTCTCATCACACTTTTAAATAGTATAACACAGTCAAAAAATGTTTTTCAGTCTTTGGCCTCTTTAGCAACAACAACAATTTTGCATTCCTTTTGTGACAATAGTGTGTATATGGGCAATCATACAGCTCCTGTAAGCCTGGTGGATTTTTTTTTATTTGTAATTTTTAATAAGTAGATACAGCAGAGGAATAGAGACATTGGAGTTTTAAATTAAAAGTGAGTGATTAAGAAGGGTAAGACTTTTGAACTGAATTGCTCTAAATGAACTGGGAGAGGTGCAAATCAGCCATTACAAAAATTATATAATTTTAGGTCTTAGGTTAAGTTCTGTGAACTGTTTAATGTTATAATTGGCTGCTGCCAAAATCATCAAGTTGAATGAAGCTCAAAGTTTAAAATGTCATAAACTCTCAGCATAAAGATTTATATAACACAGGTATCTGACCTACCACCACATGACACGAGGTATTTGTTAAGTCTTATTTGACTTTTGCAAAATGGAAAAAAAAAGGACTAGAGAAAGAAAACATGCATCTTCTGGACAATATCAAAACATTATGAATCTAATCTGATATATGAGCAATGAATTCAAAAAACTGTGATAAACATAGTTGTTTCTTATTAAAAAAAAGATTTGATACTCCAAGTGGAAATTTTGTGTGTTTATTATGATGAATGAAGGTGGTTAATGTCAAATCTCAACAGTGGGTATTTAGCAAGAGTTTAATGGAACATTTCATAAACTAAGTAAACTCTTTCTGAGGCTTTGCAGGCATTCAATGGTTCTTACCCATACACATCTTCTCTGTAGGAATTTTTTATACTGATGACCAAACTCAAGGTTGCACTTGATTAACCTGAATACTAAAATATACGGTCAAATCATGGTGCCATTTACTGGCCTAAAGAAAACACATTGTTGCACAGGGTATTGCAGTGAGTTCAGAGGGACAAAGTAAGAGTTGATAAACACTACCTTGCAAAATGAAGCAGAAGGTAGCCACTCCTACAAATAAAGCTGTACAGCTTGGTGATGTATGCAAAAATTGCAAGCAAACCCATGAAAAAGATATAAGCAACACTCTTTGCTTCTTATTTCATACATAGTTAGCTTGAAAAAAGGCTGCAACTGGTGTTCTTAGAAGATACTGAATATATCTAAATATCCTCCCATAGTTACATGGGTAAAAAGGAATTTTTCGTATCTGCAATCTGTCTGCATGTTGGTGGCTCCTTCAATAGTGGAACTTGTGTAGGGCAACAAAGAAATTGAGTGAAGAAAGATGTATAAAAGATTTGAAGTTTAATGGCCATTGAAGATGCCCACTCATCATTTACAATCTCATAACATCTAATGCAGTTACTTTTTTNTCCAGGTCTTCTAAGTGTAGTAGATGATCTGGTCCTGTCCTGCAGTCCATGGAAAAATAGCTGAGGCTTCATACAGATCTAGTCATGATGTGTGTTTCTTGTTTCCAGCCATTTCTATAGACACATTCCTTCAATGAAAAGAAATGCCAGAAGCCAGTAAGTACCTACTGCCTATACAGTATTTTCACTATGAAATCATCCAAACTTACACTCATAAAGGTGTTTTATTTAAACTCCCCCAGTTATACCTCTTCTCAAGTTCTTCCTCACAAGCACTTCTCTAAATAAATATCAACTTTGTGGCCATATGACTGTTAAATGAGAGAAAGTGATGGTTGTCTAGTTCTACACAAAATAAGTGAGAGTCACTAAACAGTGTTTTATTTAAATGTCGATCTTTGTCTAAAAGGACTGCAAATCAAAGCCCTTAGAAAACTGTGTGTCTGTCCACATTTACTTCTCTTACACTTTATTTTATTCCTGTTAATTAACTCACTCCCAGTCAACTACATTTCTCAGCTTTTGCTTTAGTCATTCAGACCTTTCATCTCCTATCTTAAGAAACTGAACACTTAAAAATATGATGATTTTTATCTGCCCCCTCCTCCCTGCCACCATCCCCACCCCTCTCCCCCACCCCCACTTCCTTCCAAGTCAAAGAAAAATATTCCTCCCAAACTGCCCTGGATTTCCTCCTGACCAAACTTTCTCCACCCCCATCCCAATATTTGCACATTGTTTTTTATCTCCTATCTGGAAACTCACTCTCTTTTACTCTAGAGCTAGCTCCTAATTACCTTTTACCATTCAAAAGTGGAGACAGGAAAAACACTGAATTAAGGAGGCAGATAAATTTTCACAATAGGAAAAGCATGACAGTTATGCAGCAAATTTCTGTATTATATTTCATAGGCAGTAAATTTCATACACATGAAATTTTACAGGTCTTACATTTTACATATGTCTTTTTACAGGTACTCACTTGATTTCAAAAAGCGGGAGAAACATGCAAACAAGTTTAACTTCACCAAAAATGAAAATAGAATACCTGAACAAGTAAAGAAAGTGACCAACAGGAGTGATAAAATTTATTTTAATTTCATTTTTCAGGCTCCTTTTTTGCCCCTCTCTTTTCCAGTAACATACCTATTTCTCAACTTATTTACTCTGAATAAACAAGACTTTGAGAATTAACAGATACCAAAACTAGGCAAATGTGCATCTTTTCTACAATTTGTGCAGCACTCAGATTCACTTACAGTTTTGTGGGGCCAAGTATATTTAGTTTCACTATAAAACTTATGGCTTTCCTAGTGCATGAGACCAGAGCAGGATTAATGACAAATGTCTGCTTCCTTCTTGCACTGAGTTCAGAGGTGGAGGCTGATGCAGAGAAGTCCGTCTGCAGCCTCTTCTTGTAAAGCAGACAAAAAAATTCCAAACCACCACAACACACATCACTGTGCACAAGCATGTCAAAGCCTTTCCATTTGATTTCAGGGGTTAGAAACCAGAATTATTTTGATAGGACAGAGGATTCTGAGGACTGGCATGAAAATCTTCATAACGACAGTCCCACTTTGCTCCAGTTCCTGTTTATTACTTCTTATTGTTTGCAGTATCAGTAAATCCCTTCAAGGCTTCTGTTATTATTGAAGAGGAACCCACCTGGGAATGTTTAGGTCCTTTAGCAATAGCCTTAGGCCCAGATCTAATGTCTACTGAAAAAGGATTCACTGCTTTAAGGAAATACTGATGACAATTCGTTAGGGATAAAAAAAAATCTGTTTCAACTTAGAAAAAAATCTGCTAGGTATGTGAACAAATACTGTAGGTTAGCACTTACTGTATACAGACTGCAGGATACACACAGAGTTGTCCTGTAGTCCAATCTTCCTTTAGATATTTGCTAAGCGCCATCCCCTGCCAAAAAAAAAAAAAAAGAGAGAGAGAGGGGGAAAAGAAAGGAAAAAAGAAAAATAAAAGGACTTGATAATGTTTTAAACTATAATGTAAATCTACCGATCTGCTATTAATACAATTCCTGTTGCTGTCTGAGGTTTGAGACACACATGTGTAATTCTTCAATGGCATTCTGTGTGTTATCTGGAAGGTCTCTTGTTGCTGCTGCATCAATGCAAACCAGACTACACCCAAGCGAACAAAGGAAATTTAACTTTCATAAGTCGGTTTTAAAAATGCATTTACTTTGACTGCATTGAAAGAGTCTAAAAAAAAGATGAAAAGCATCTTTAGCATGCCCAAAACATCTGGTTTCATATTTTGAGACCAAAAGGAAATTGCATGAAGACTAAAATCTTGTTTTGATTTATATTATTATTGGAGGGCTGAGAAGCTGCCAGTCATAAAATAAAATTTTATGATGATAAATAAATAAGGAAAACAATCTGACAAAACATGTTGTGGAACAAAGCTCCATTTCAAGTTTAATTAACTGATAACAATGTTTATGATAGTAGAACTGTGCCACCAATTATACAGCTAGTAAATGCCTGCTACCAATGCAAGACTGGCCTATAAAAGCCTGGCTAAAAAGGTTTCTCCTGCAGCAAAATACTTCCAAACAAAAAAGAGAAGGTATTCTCCATGTAGTAAATCATGCAGCAATTAAGACCCTCTTTGAAGTCATTTATGAGTCTTTATAGATTGTATGACAATTGCTGTGCTTCAATTGCACATTGTAAATTGCACAATAGTAGTAGTTCTTGCTTTCTAATATACCTACTGATAGTGCCAGGAGAAGCTGACAGTTTGGAAATTGTTACAGGATAGATATATCTGTGAGGAGACAAGGAAAAAATAAACGTTTCTAGCTCTGCAGCACTTTGCCTTTTTCCAAAACCTTATATGCAATTGTAACAAAGTGTTCCAGCAAGAAGATTATTTTAGAAACATGAAGATCAGCTGAATACTGCAGGGAGAAGTGATCCTTAATCATACATGTAAGAGTTCAGACGGTTTTCTGGTAACAGAGGCTTGCATTTTAAATTGCTATGTACTTCCAGTCTTTGTGGTTTGAAACTGCTGGGATCACAGCCATGATACGCAGTACAAATTGTTAACTTTCAGCTTACGCTATACTATAATTTGCCAGTTACTATATAAAATGCAGTTTACGAAATACAAGATTTTGTATTACAGATATTATGAATCACTTGCTAAAATAATGCTGACATTTCTGTGGATAGGCTAAAAAAGCCTGGCCCATATTGTGAGATTACTCCTCTTTCAACTTCTGCAGTAATAACCCACATTCAGGAAGCCCTGAATTTGGTTATCTACAGGAACAGTACATTGACTATTCTGATCACATGCCTTATCACTTCTTTTCACCCCATTAACTGTAACTGAGCAGTGAACTGTTGGCCAGACTACAACCCCAGTACAAGTCCTGCTTGTCCCTTCCTATCTTCCTTCCCTCCTGCTGTTCAGCATAACAACATAGCTCTGTCAAAAAAAAAAAAAAACAAAGAAAGNTGTCAAAAAAAAAATGAAAGAAACCCCTCCACTCAAATTGCACATTAAATAACATAGTGTCACGTGTCACCACACACATAGGAAAGAAATCTTTCACATGTTTCCCAAAAGAAAACATATAGTGGCATTTGTATATGTTGATAGCAAAGATTTTCAAACTGAATGAAAAGATCTCCTTTGTCAAAGTCAGCAACACAGTAAACATTCAAAGGAAGTCAAAAAAGTTGTTGCAAAAAACTTCTATGGTTTTAGGTTTACATACATTTACTTCAAGGCGGGGAAAGAAAAGATCAAAAGCATTCTGAAGAGTATTTGCTGCTTTAGTAATAAGCCCAAAATACTTGGAATTTGTATTTCCCTTGCTTCTTTGTTGATCCACATGCAAGAATTCCTCCCTTGTCTGTATTTTGCTATTGCTTCTTTACCTGTCTTGTTTCCTCCCCTATTCTGCTTGAAATATGATAGTCTTCTGAGTCCTCTGGTTTGGGGCTATTTCTTTATTTTTCAGGTGCATGTAAAGCTCTCACTTTTTTCACCAGTTAAATTGAACCTGGGAAGTCTATGCTTCTTCTGGTTTCTTCTGGGTACCTGCGCATGAAAGTTAACATCCTCTCTCCAGTCCTGAAGGGAATTACTTCTGGCATGTTTCGACTCATTATCTGGAGTTTTAATTGGCTGATGGAAAAAAAAATCAGTTCCATCAGCTGATGAAGGCATAGAGTAATGAGTCAAAACATCCTGATCAAGACTCCTAGATGCACTGAATGGACTCTATAAGTTATACATATCCTCACTGCATTCTTACAATTGATTAAATAAATTGCCCTCTTCGTTGCACCCCTCTAAAATAAACAGCTACAGGATATTAGGTCATATGGAAGACTTTTGTCTTCCTCAGACATTTGGTATTTTACTCCTGTAAATCTCCAGGAGAATGGGTTTTACAAATCTTACCATGCTTAACTTCTTGAAAACAAAGTGAGAAGGGAAGTTTTTGACTTTGGAATGCAGTCCAATAATTGTGATGGCCATAAAGGTCTTTAAAATATGTTCTTAATACTATAACTGACTGAAACTTCTCAGTAAAGTTTCTGGTTTGGGGAATCACATTTTTCAACAGGAAAACAAATAAAATATTTTCTTCCCAAACTGATTTGTATCTATGGCCTTACATAATTAAAATGAGAACATGTAACTGCTAGAGGAGAAAGGCAAAAATAAATTACACATAAAATTCTGAAAAATGTACAAAAAATGAAATTAAAAAAGGGAGGACAAATTTTTCTCTTTTTAATATTCTATGATAATAGCTGTAGGAGTTCCACATCATCATCATAAGTAAACAAGTTTAATACAACTATTTATTTCTAAATCAACTGTTCCTTCAAGCTGGTATATAAATATCTGGGGAAAACAGCCTGTAGCTTTCAGATCCCTTTTGATTTCTTGATGCTACTATGTGTCCAAATAGCCATATTGCTCCCTCATTTCACTTGGAGTCATAGCTATGTGGCAATTGGCACAGTAATAATACCATACAGTTATCTCTGCATTAGTGACCTCCAGGCCGCATTACTGCAACTCAGACCCAGAAATTAAGCCGTATGGCCTGAAAAAGCTCCACATCATGGAAAATACGACAATGTCTGCTTAGCAAAGCAAATTGCCACATTTATCCACTTCAAGGTCTCCATCTTGATATTTAAACCTCTCAGTGTGATATGAGATCTCTATGCCTCTGCCTACAGGATCACCTCCCTCTACATGTCTATGACCTGTCATGATACCACTCTGAAACCAAGAAGCACTGGAAAGAAGGAGGAAATGTGAAGTGGACTATGTAGAATCTTCAAAGAGGCCACACCAAAACTTCAGGTTTCACATCCTGGTGACAAAATCTATTAGATACTGCAGATCTACCTCAGAACTCATGGCCCAGTGAAAAACTCATCTCCAACTTGTCTTCCCCTTCACTCACACAAATATGAATCAAGCTATTTTTCCTCTAAACCACTGTGAAAGAGAAATTGTTATTGTCATGATTATGAATAAGAAGAGTGGAAGAAAGGAGGATGTGTGGATCATATGAATCTCAACTGGAGTGACATTAGGAGAAATCAAACAAAATTAAAATTACTTTCAAAATTTCATGAACCAACTCTGCATATTAATATGTGACCTGAATTGAAAACACTTTGCTTAGTTGTCTTTAACCTCTCCAGTATCTCCCATTAATGATCTTTTCTTGAGCAACATCTTATTTGAACCAAATCTTCATTATCCTCTTTCTGGCCACTACTATATTCAAAAGCAGAGACAGGAAAAATAGAATGCAAAGTACAGTGGAAACTCCACTTAAAAAGCCTGAGAAATCTCAAGCATAAGCACTGTAAAAAAGCAGCACACAATTGGAAGGATGAAGGTAAAATATGTCCCCAAGGCAATCAGAAGGTTTGAATTTGCAGGATATAATGCTGACAATAGCCAAATAAGACTGCCATCATCTAAAATGTAATAAATATTATTGCTAGAAAAGTCATTGCTATTGTATATCCCATTAAAAAAAAAAAGATTAATTGTGGGAGTTTTACATGTTAAATGCTACAATAAGCAGCACATAAGAATCAGAGAACAGAAATAGGGATTGGACTTTTAGAGGTTTTTTAACCTGATTTACATTCTGTGTCATCACACTGGCTGTTGTGACATTGCATATTTAATCAGGCTATAACTGTCTGCTTTTAACTAGAATAAGATCTGAGACTACTAATTTATCCTTGTTATTGACTTCACAGCCTCTTACTGCAGCCTTATGACTTGGTAACAGGGGTCACCACCTGACTGAGATCCCAGTTGCATACCTTTGTTTCGACAGTCTTTATTTGACAACTGGATATTTCACAGGGTGATTAAATTAGTAGAAGTAATTCTGATGACCACATGTTTCTACATGTACGAAACTCAGCCCTGATGGATAGGGTGTAAGCCTGTCTCTCTGGGCTCCTGGTGTTATAATGGCTCAGAGTTCTTTTAGATAAGCAACGTGGTGGTTCTCAATGTCCCAAAACGTTATGGTGTTCCACTAGTGATATATCTACCTGTTACATCAGGACTCTCTTCTTTGGTCCTTTAAAGTGCTTCCTTATTATGCTTTTTAAAAACTGAAAAAGGAAAATGAACACTCACACACAATGAGCACGATACCATATTGTCTCTTTGTAGCTAAAAACCAAAAAGATTTACAGGAGACAAATCAACATATGTGTTTAATTGTCAGAGTCTTGTGGCTAAACTTAATGCTACACACTCATACAGGCAGAGAGCTAAATTATTAATATTTGCATGGGAAAATATATCTTTCTTCAGAAGAATTCTTTGTGCTTTTAACTCAATAATGAGACTTATGAATATACCTAACAACCACAGAAATTAAGAGAGAGCAATTTAGTGCTGTTTAGTCCCCTTGATACTGTCTGGGTGGCAGCAGGTGTTACAATTGGGAGTACTAAATAGATAATATGCCTTGAGACAAAAAGCATGCCTCATGGAAGGTGCTTCCTTTCTTTCTTCAGTTGAAAACAAAATAATGCAGGCCTGAAAGAGGAAGATGCTGTGAAAGAAAGGTAAATAATTGCCCCTTTGGGTTTTCATACACAACTTACCTCACATGTGCAGCAATGCCTGAAGCTAATCTCTCAGTACTTTTTGTAGCTCCAGTTAGAATGATATTTGGCAGCTGTTAGATGAATCTGGCTTATCTGTTGCCAAATGCGTGCAGTACATGTGTGTGGCAACTGCTGTCTTCACCAAAAAAATTGGCTTAACAGTACTTGTCACATTTTTCCTTCTAGTGTTTCTACCCCCAGGAATCTAACTTTTCTCTATTGCTAACCATTTTATTTTTCAGTCTTTATCTGGCTACAGTAACAGATGCTGAAGTGCTGAACTGTCCCACCAGACCTGCAGTTTGGGCTCAGTCTGGCAGCTTCTCTGTATACATCCTCAAACATGACTTATCTTAAAACTACTTTTCCTGCTTTTTTACCCACTATACTACTGCTTTTAAAAGTTGTCAATGATTTCTTTGATTTTTCTGTTTTTCTCCTTACTAAAGTGTAGAGTCTGGTAATATAAAGAACAGGTCACTCACCTGCAGGGCTTTCCATTGTATATATAGCTCTTATTGTCACACTGCTCAAACCAGTGAGTTACCAGTAGGTAACCAATGTGGTCCCCAGGCCACTTCTGACCGTGTGGAAAAAGTGTAATGAAGCTGTCAAGGCATATCCACTTTGTAAAGATGCCTCTTCTACTCTAGAGGGGATTTATCTGTAGTTTGTCTGATCAAATTTAGTAAGTAATGTAGAGGCTTGGAATACCCATCTCAGCCCAATTCAGATAATTAAGACAGGTCAGAGGAATCATATTTTAAAAGTGACTTAACAGAAAGCTCAGCGTAGTAGCTCAAATTTAGATTCTTTAAATTTGACTGAAGCCCATTTTGTGTTGACTTGGCTCAAACCCTGAGACTGATCAGAATCACACTAATCCACACCCTGGCACTGCAATAGACCATGAAAGCTGCAGGGACCCTCCTGGGTCTCCTTTCAGTGCTTAAAGTGAGAAAGGTCCTGTGTCCCATGGAGCCAGGGCAAGGGATTCTCCCCACGCTTCAAGAGGAAACAGAATCAAACAAATCTGCCAAGATTACAGGTTTCTGAATTTCAAATGTTGGCAGACATGATCTAGGTAGCTTTACAAGTGTGAGAAGGCCATCTGGGGTCAAATCAAGGTCTCTGCCAGTAGTCTGTCTTTCTAACTAAAGTATACCTAAAGAGAGGAGTATAAGACATTGAGCCAATCCATGTTTTCTGGTTAAGTTCTGTGCTGGAAATATATATCAAGCGGTCCTCTGCTTCAACTCCGTTTGCACTGTTCTTTCAGCTTTTTTCATTTTCAGAGGCATCCACACTTCCATAGACTTAAGTTAGGTTAATAATGGAAATCTCAATATTTTTTAAAGACAGAAATTTGACATTCAGAACTAATACTAAACATAAATAAGCCACCACAAGGTACTCTTTCCAAATTTCATCATTAGGAGCCTAGCTAAGAAAATAGTGCATGAATTCCATATAATTGTCATAATTCCTAATGTCTTTAACTTCCTCTACTAGGGTTAAAATACCTAAAATGCACATGACTTAGTGATTTCCATTAGCCACGATAGCAAACAGTTTGCAAAAAATAGCACCTTTTAATGGAGAAAAAAATCAAGTTCTTGTAGGTCTTATCAAACTATATTAAACAATTTTATCCAAGCTTTTCCAAAGCAGATGACTCACAAACACTCTTCCAAAGTTCTTCTGCACAGTATCTGCTAGTATTAATGCACTGAAAAAATTATTTTGACATATGGAACTATGTACAGTAAATTGGAGGCCCAGTTAAAAATAATGATATTAATTCATTTTAAAATGTGGATGATAAAAAACTATATTTGCCAAATAGAAGAAAAGTCAAGCTGGTGGGGGGAAAAATGTTTTTAAGCGAGTCTCACTAAAGCCTGTGTCTGATCTTTCATGAGACTGAGCCCCTTTTGAATTGAATTGAATACTTGATCTGATCACCATGGTCCTCAAGGATGTGGACAAACAGAGCAACAACCCACACTGTGTTCTTAAAGGTTTTGACACTAGGCCTTGTGTCACATTTATAAATGGCTGCTATGTAAAATAAACAAGGCATCTTTTCCATCACAATGTTCCTACTGTAAGAAGAGCTGTCAGAAAAGGTCTGTGGAAGCTTGTTGCACTCCAACCAGCTTAATCCATGCTTTAAATGCTCACATGCAAAAGTTCACAGGCTTCATGTCCAGAGGCACAGGGGCTCTTCTTCACCAAAAACAAGAGATATGGAACCTAATCTCAGATATTTCATGGTTATTGAATCAGCTCTCACAACTCTTGAAGCTTTAGGGAGAAAATTTGTGTGGCCAAAGCTCAAACGAAGTTGAAGCTGGCCAGAAATGTGGGGGAAGGTAATAAGAGGTTTGGCTTTTTTTTTTTTTCAAATACATTAACGGCAATAGGCAGTATAGACATATCATCGGCACGTTAAAGGATGAGGAGGATCACCTGCCAAGCAGGGACAGAGACAAGGCAGAGATGTTTAATGTGTTCTTTGCCTCTGTCTTCAATACCAAGGGGGTCTTAGTGCCCTGAGCTGGAGAACCATGACTGTAGGAATGATCAGCTACCAGTAGACCGTGAAGTTGTACAGGATCTGCTGCTCCAGCTGAATCTCTGCAATTCTATGGGGCCTGATGAGATTCATCCCAGAATCCTCAAAGAGCTGGATATGTCATTGTAGAACATCTCTCAATGATTTTTGAGCAGTCTTGGGAATCTGGAGAGGTCCCACCTGAATAGAAGCTGGTGACCATTGTCCTGATTTTCAAGGAGGGCAACAAGGAGGACCTGTCAGTCTCACTTCAGTGCCTGACAGTGGTAAAGTTATAGAGATTTTTCTGGGATGTATTGAAAAAGACCTGAAAGAAAATGCAGTCATTTGTCACAGCCAGCACAGCTCCATGAGAGGAAGGTCCTGCTTATTAAACCTGATTTCCTTTTAAGACAAGGTAACCCATCTAGTTGATGAAAGGAAGCCAGTTGATGTAAGGTTTTTACATTTCAGCAAAGCTTTTAATCCTGTCTCTCACAGGATTCTTCTGGACAAAATGTCCAGCATAGCTGGATAAACACATCATGTGGTGGGTGAGCAGCTGGCTCATGGGTTGAGCACAGAGGGTAATAGTGAATGGGGTGACATCAGACTCATGACCTGTCACTAGTGGGGTTCCACAGGGCTCCATCTCAGGCCCGGTGCTCTTCCAACATCTTCATAAATGACTTGGACACAGGACTGGAAGAGATACATAGCAAGTCTGCAGGTGACAAAAAACTGGGAGGAGATGTTGACTCCCTCAAAGGCAGAAAAAACCATGCAGAGATACCTCAACAGATTAGAGGACTGGGCCATCACCAACTGTATGAATTTCAAAAGGGGAATGTCCCGAATTCTGCACCCGGGATGGGGCAACCCTGGATGTACATACAGACTGGGAAATGAGATGCTGGCAAGCAGTGCCATGGAAAGGGACCTGGGGGTCCTGGTTGATGGCAAGTTGAATGTGAGTCAGCAGTGTCCTGGCAGCCAGGAGGGCCAACCGTGTCCTTGGGGGCATCAGGCAAAGCATCGCCAGCCAGCCAAGGGAGGGGATTGCCCTGCTCTGCTCTGCACTGAGGCAGCCTCAGCTTGAATATTGTGTGCAGTTTAGGGCACTGCAATAGAAGAAAGACATTCAGTTATTAAAGACTGTCCAGAGGAGGGCAATGAAGATGGTGAAGGGCCTTGAGATATAAAGAGTGGCTGAGGTCACGTGATCTGTTCAGTCTGGAAAAGAGGAGATGAGGGTAGACCTTATTACATTATACAACTTCCTCATGAGGGAAAGAGGAGGGGCAGACACTGACCAGACAGAATGGTCTGAAGCTGTGTCAGGGGAGGTTTAGGCTGGATATTAGAAAGAGGTTCTTCACCCAGAGAGTGATTGGTACTAGAACAGGCTCCCCAGGGAAGTGGTCACAGCACCAAGCCTGACAGAGTTCAAGAAACTTTTGGATGATACTCTCAGGTACATGGTGGGACTCTTACGGGTGGTCTTGTGCAGAGCTAAGAGTTGGACTGGATGATCCTTGTGGACACCTTCCAGCTCAGTATGTTCTGTGATTCTGTGAACTCAGGTCATAAGGTGAAGCAACATTCTGGTCTTTTGAAGTGGAAAATAGCTATACTCAAGTCCTGAGAAAGAACAGTTTCTGAACATGAAGTCTACATGAGAAAGTCTGTCTTGGAAGCCACTCTTGTGTAAACAGATTAGTTTCCCACAGTAGTCTGGTGAACTGTCTGGTTTGCATTGGAGTTTGTCTATTGAAAGAGATCTGAAGAGCTGTTGAATGTGTCTGACAAATATCGAGCTAACTTGATCCCTCCTACGCATCAGCAAGTAACTGTGTGTCACTGCATGAACATCCTATTGTAATAAGCCTATCTGCAATGGCAAACGAACAGCAAGTCTGATGCCACTCTCAGCAAAGTCAGTAGGAGCATTTACATTGATATCAGTAGGAGTATTTACATTGAACTCAATGGAAGGAAGATTGGACCACCAATGGAGAGATATCATTCTCTCTGAAATGAATCTAAAGTACAATAAAAACTCTAGGAATGCTCCAGACCTTCTTTGCTTGAGCTTGCATATGTTTTAGAGGTATAGTTCTGACATTAGCATTTTAAAAATGTAGTGCAGTATTCTTTGTATAATATTCAGGCCCATTGTCTACTCTCATTTTTTTACATAGAACACACCGTAAGCATCTGCATTTCATCAGGACATCCTCAGGAAGTCAGTTCAGTTCATGTAGTCTCATGCATTACTTGAATAATGTATACTATACATGAAAAGTGAGTTCAAATAAGCTTTGCAAGAAAACGCCCTTCCCTTATACACAAGGACTGATCAGAAGGTTAAGAAGTGAAAAAAAAAAAATGGTCCATAGCTAGCTCCAAAGATTTTAAACCGAAAATGCCTATAAGCTGTCTTAAGAAGAAAGGGTGCATATCTGAATGGATTAATGCATCTGTGTAATTAAATGTGTATAAATTTTGCAGAATAAAGATGCTGTAGACTTTACTCTTCCTTAACAAAGAACCTATTCTTTTCAATCAATGCCATCTAAGTAAAAGGTGATAATGAAAAATACACTTACTCAGAGTAGAAATAACCCTTTCTTCTGCAAGCACTTCAAATAAGGGTCCTCAGAGGCTTCACATATTGTAGGACTTAGAGCCAGCTATCTGAATCTGAATCATTTCAGAGAGTGCAACATATCTCTATAGTTTATGGAAGAGAGTTTAAAAAGTATGAGAGTAAAAAAAAAGGCATTAAACCCAACATTGAACATTTTCCTCTTTTTCTGAACTTCTGAACTAATTTTTCTGAACATTTAGATCTTCTTCAGTACAAAGCAGGAAGCAAAGTGAAAATTCTATTTCTTTCATCCTTCTCAGCCGGCATCAGTAAATCCCCAGGAAAAGTGTGGTCCATGTTTCTATCACGTCAGCTTCATTCATCCTTTTTTCATCACTCCTCTCTGTAGACAGTATGCCAGAGCAAGCATGATTGCATGTTCATACAGTTGACAATTATGCATACATCATCTCTGAAACAAACGTGTGGAAGTGTTACGTTTGGTCAGGCACGATCTTAGGTTTTGGATAAGTCTGAACCACCCATGGGCCTCAAGGCATGCCATCAAGCATTGTGCAGGTTTTGCTAATGAATTCTGATGTAGTTGAAGGTAGTCCAGGACTGAGAAGCCTGACTGCTTGTTTTGTGTTTAACAGAGTGTTACAATGTCTCCTTTAGTAGAAGTAAAGAAGCAGAACTAATAAACATCAGGTTGGAAGAAGGTAGAGCTTGCAACCTACCTCTTGCTATAGCCTTATTTCTGGGAGAGACTCTATCAACAGAGTGAGAGCCATGGGAACGAGAGGACTTTCTTGGTGGCCATGGACCATCATCCATATTGTCAGTTTGCCAGGATAGGATTTGATTTCATATTTTAAACCATCGATTTTGTGCTGACTCACATCATATTTTAAGCAGGAAGGCAAGGAGGATTTTAATTAGTGAAAAGCTGAATTTCAGCAAACAAATGTAGAGGCAATTATTTACCTATGCTGTATATATGACCTTACCTCTCTGTGGGCACCCCCTTGTCACAGGGGAGAAGCTTGCATGCCCTCATGAGGTTGAGAGCTATGCTGGTGGTGGTATGTGCCTCCGGTAGGGTCTCCCATGCCAGACAGATCCCAGCTGAAGGGTCATACAAAGTGTGTCCATAGGCAAGATGGGCTCGCTAGCCCTCTGGCAACCATCCCAGGAGAAGGACAATTCTAACTCCAAACCCAGGCAGATGGAGCTCGCTTAGCCCTGTAAGGCTATCCATCTAAGAGAAGGATACTCTAACCAAACCTGTATCCTGAGGTATTTGCTGTCACTGTCCAAGCTTGCTAGGCCCTGGCAAACGAAGCATAGGAGTAAAGGGTGGAGCCAGTTCCGCGCATTCTGTGTCTCACCCAAAAAATCCATTGCGCAGGCTCGAAGGGTTCACCCCACATTGCAAAGTCTTGCAGTGACAGGCAAGGGGCGAAATGACAGGTAATAAGAAGTGCTGGAAGCCGCAGACCCATCCCTGCATGCAGGTGGTTCAGGATATTGTTCATTTGAGACTTGACCCTGGAGATGACAGTCTTGTGAGGCAGCATCCTGAATGACCAAGCAGCCTTTTTTTAAGGAGAGCACTGCTTGCTCCACATGGCCTAGAAAAGGTGGTGTAAACAAAGCTTATCTCCACACCCAATTGGATAACCATGGCCGATGCAGTCAAACAAAGTCAAAGAGAATTTAAAGGCATACACCTGCCTCCAAAGGTAGGTTCAAATTAACACTCATATGTTGGCAGCCTCAAGGAGAAAAGACAACACAGAAAGAACCATTCCTCACCAATTTTGCCAAAGGAGATGTTCCACTGTGCCTTTTTTGACTGAACATGCCTATCCCACATTGGCCTTTTTAGCCACCAGCACGCTTGCAGCAAGCGTGGGTAGTGCCCTTCCCAAATCTTCGTTCGTGAATCCTAGCCATGACGACAATATATGACCTTAATACAAGAGGGACAAAATAACCATACAAATTATGTCAGTACTAGATATTTCAGAAACTTGGACACAACTGGCATTTCATCATCTTCTTTTACATTTCATTTATGAACTATGCACTGTGGGAAATCCCCTTAGTAAAAAGTAGTGTGTAGGTACATACCAATACTGCACAGTTGGATGGCTCTCACAGCAGTCACTCATTTAAAAGTATACACACTAATACACAGCACTGTCAAGAAAGTTCCCCTTTATAATTTCAGGAACATCTGAGTAAACCCCCTTATTTTTATCAATTAATTGTTTCCAATCTGCTAGATCCAGAAATCTGCATTGCCATTAATTCACTTGCAGACTTCACATTGCTTTGAATGGGAATTATGCAGGGAAGTGAATTGCAGGGATGGACACTTAATGGCAGTTTGAATGAACACAGAATCCAATCTACGTGAAGAAAGGCACATCCTGAGTGAGACCTGTCCTGAAAAGGTGGACTAACAGGTGCAATTGTAATTTTTCTGTTTTAATAGACATATTAAGTACTGAAAGCAGCTGGCAAAATGATAGAGATTATTTACAAGTACTTTTGTCTTTTTCTTGAGCTGGGTCCTATTCTGAAGGTCAAGGAAGAGACCCTGCTCCTGTTCAAAAAGAACTTTCTGGACACAAGACTGAGCCCATGTCAATGGTAAAGCTTAGTGTTTTAGTGTGGCCTTTGTATAACGCTTAACGCACCACCCAGCACTAGCCTTCTAGACTATCTAATGGAAAGTGGAAAGGCAGGTTTAAGACATCAGGTTTTCAGAAGAGGTTTCTCCTGCCCTGACTCCCAGTGTTCTTTCAAGGGCACTGAGTTTATTTCCTTAAGGAACGAGTTACTGGGTTCATGACTTAATGACCTAGAGGGGATCAGAAGGGATCCATGTCCCCCCCTCCCCCAACCAGTAATGTCTTGGAGCCACAGAAGTGCTCTGTAGCTGAATGGACAAAGATTTCCCAGTGAAGAGCTTCTCATTGCAAGGGTAGACCTCTTTCTACCTGTCCACACAAAGTGTGAAGAGCAGCAAGTAAATTCAGGTATTGAACTACCTTTCAGGAAAAAACCCCAGAACATGTTTGTCCTCAGATCAGATCATAGTGCAGCTCTTGCTTCAGCTGCAACTCACCAGCCTACTGCTGCTGTATGAGATCATAGAGGACCCAGGAATTAGTTACTAATTGTTACTAAGATTAGAGGCTTCTTAGTCATTCTGGGAGGTGTTATAGACAACTCCAGATAAAGACATGTGAAAACCTCTTTGACCCTTGGGAAGGAAAAGGCTCAGCATCTCTTTATGTTTGCCATTCTTAATATTACCTATATATGACTGCATTGCACATGATATACACATGACTGTGTCTCTTATATGACTGATGATTCCTAAGATCTTCTGCACCATTTTCCACTTAGGCTTCTGTTTCCTTAGGATTAATTTTGTTCATGCTAACCTCGAAAATAAAGTCCCTCTAAGAAAAAAAATTCAGTCCACATCTTAACACTTTTCTCTGCTCTAAGTCCCCTATAAACTCCTGAAGAAGTTTGCTCATGAGTATTACTTTTCAGATTCAGTGTTAGAATTTATAGTGATTCACTGAAAATAGAGGGGAAAGAGGAATGCTGGTAATGATATGTTTTTTCAGATATAAAGTATACCCAGGTATTCCGGGTTTTTGTGTTTTGGTTTTGGGTGGGGTTTTTTTTGTTGTTGTTGTTTCTTTGTTTTTTTTTTTTTTTAATAATAATTCCCTTTAGTTATTTTATGAATTTATTTTTTTAAATTATAAATTGCAAGGTTCTACCTCCTCAAAATCAGTCCCCTTTAATGTTTCACGTAAAACATCTCAAGATTACCCTACATTTCATAAACCACACAAAATAATAAATGGATCCTGAAAAATGCAAGGCCAAAAGTCTTTTTCTAAATATGGTCCTATGGTACAACACAAGAAAGAAAACCAAATATATAAAACTTAAGGTAGCATAAGTAAACAAATACAACCCATCCAAGAAAACAAGCCAAAATTTTGTATTTCTTGGCCTGTGAGAGGTCTTCTGGATAGATACTTATGAGGATTTACACTTCTTGGTGATGGAACTGTATTAGAATAACTGGATTGCTAGAAAGAAAATATGACACACATAAGGACATATTTCAGTCTATACACAAGCCATCTTTAGTTTTTGAAACAACCTGCTCCTCGAAGATGTCTTTAAATGACGAATTTTTGTCTCTTGCAGCAAAGAATGTATAGAGTGCATAGATTTACATTGGTTATATTATACCTTTATTGAAATAAACTTAATGATGTTACCTGTTTTTGTCTTATCAGTTATCATTGTTTGGAGCAACACAGCCTACAGAGTAACTGAATCAGTAAAATTATACCATATGAATAATGATCTTTTTGAAATAATATTACAGTCTAAGAAAGCATTGAGAGTGATTGTCTAGCATATCTTACAAAAAGGAAATCAGAAAGAACACAGAAAAAACCCCACTTTAGAATATATTATACTTTACACTCCAATGGTCTTTTTTAACAGTAGACATTTACTAAATATAAGACAAGAAGTTATAATGAACTTCCTCTCTGATTCATGGCATTTTTTTAATCCAAGCTGCTGAGGAAGTAATTGATAGAAAGTAACATTTCTAATTTCATGAATGGAGGCATAATGCTGTTCAGACTGATGCTCAAAGAAGGAGCTAATATTGATTTGTGGAGAAACTGTGAGAAAATGACAGAAAAAAAAAGGCAAATGTTTAGCTTCCTTAAATTCCATTTCAGATGGAATCAAGGACCTGTGATTTCACTGAACAAGGGAAAATCATTTATGGGTAGATAAGTGAATCTTTCTTGAGTGGACAGTTTTGCTGCTCTTTAGGAAAAGATCAGAATTTTGTTTGTACCAACCAAAAGGAGGTGTATGGCAGTGGCTATTGCTGGGGTACATCTCTGTGACAGGCTGCATTTCCTGGCCAGCTGCAGAGTATGAGAGGGAAAATTTTCTCCCTTAAGTGGAAGAGATGCGTTTTTTTCACTGTCTAAATTAATTCATTCCTGCACAAGAGTAGGACTCACTTCACTTGCCTTTAAACATCTTAGTATTAAATGTTTGTTTTAAGCTAGTCATTGAGGCTGCCTCTGTAATTAATGGGTACAGATAAACACTTCAGAAGGCTATTCATCCCATCCTAAAACCACTATCTTAGATAGCAATTTATTCCTAGCTAAATTAGCCAGCTTAAATTGGTAATTAAATTGGTTAATTTTGGTACCTAAATCAGGTAAGATGAACCTCAAACCAAGAATTTGCAAATAGCAAAGCCAACGAAAGTATCAAGACTTGTATCGTGAAAACACAAGTATCTGTCAAATAGAAAGTGTAGCAGTCTAAGCCCTCTGTGAGAGCAGAAGAAATTCATGCTTGGAAAACTTTCTTGGACTTGTAGAGACATCTGAGCAGGACTCCCTGTGCCACAAGACTCTTGTGAGCAATAGAACCCTAGTGCAGAGAGACTCATACTGGATGAGTCAGTGAAAGCTTTTACAGAAACACAGAACTCTTATTATTAAAAAAAAAATCAAACAACAATCCCCCACCAACAAACAAACAAACAAACAATAACAAAAAACCCACACACACAAAAAAAGAAAAACCAACCCCCCAAAACCACAAACAACAACAACAACAAAAAAAACAACCCAGAACTAAAAATTCCCATATCTTTCACTAACCTACAGCTTGTACTCAGTCTAATTCCAACCAGCTGAAAGTGTCAGGCCTTCAACATGGAGGAAGCTTCTGCCAAAATATCTTACCCTAATCCAGTCTTCAAAGTCGTTGCATTTAGAGTGATAGTTACTGAGATAAGAGGACCAGAAGAATCCACATACCTTCGGCCAGCTGGAAAGGTGGGAAACTATGTGGTAGGAAGGCATGGTATGGCTTCTGGGCATGAATGATATACTGGCCACAGCTCTGCCACAAAAAGGAAAAGATTCTTAAAAAACTCTCAAAGTTCACTTGTTCTGGAAAAACATTACTCTTCTGAGGAGATGAGTTTGGGAGTAGGAAGACTAGTCCACGTCCATTGGAGATTTAGTGCATCTCAAGTGGTATGAGTGAAGTATGAGGAATGAAGTTACTCAACTGCTTGTTTTAAAGGCATGGGCTTGCATTTATGTGCATTTTGAAGTCTAGTTGTTGACGTCAAAGAGTGGTACATGGAACCAGGTCAGATTATCCTTTTGTTTACACAGCTTTAAATGAAAATACCAAATCAACACTCTGCCCTTAAGTAACCTGACAGGGTTTTCTGTAGACAGTGGGTACAGACACAGGTGCACTTGATCTGACCACCCTGGAAAAAGGGAATGTTTGGGAGAAGAGGTGCCTCACTGTAAAAGGCAGGCACTGTGTGGGGCTACTGGCTTCACACTGCATCCAGAACAGGTCTGGCCCCTGTGTTGTTGACTTAGAGTGGAGGCAATGCAACACTTCTCTATATACTTGCACTGTTATATATGGAATTGACAGCAGGAGACAGCAATCTCCGGGTCATTTACTCATAAAATAGGTGTTCCTAAAATAGATGGAACAACCCAACCTCTGCTTTTCTCTTTCCACATACTGGAAAAGAAGCTTAGATACCATGTCTGGACCAGATAGCCATCCCTTAGAAAGTTAAGATCAATTGAGATGAATCCAGTTAAAAATACTATTTTAAGGCAAAGATGTATCAGTAATTTTACAGTAAAGATTCTTCTAAGGCTCTTGTAGTTTCCCCAAGCCAAATGTCTGAAGTACTATGCAGAAATAAGTCCATGACTATAGTGCCAGATTAAACCAAATGATTTGCAAAGCCACATTAGATTACTTTTTATATCTCACAAATGTTCAGGCACAAGTGAAAACTTAACAATTTATTCCTATACATTTTTATACAAATGCATTCCTCACCTCACAAGTTTTTAAATAAAAATGTTATACATCATTGCTGATAACAATTTGGTTATATGCTGTATCATGTTACCTTTCATATGTCAATAAATATGTACCAGTGTAATAAGACTAAAGCAGAACAGGATATGAACACATTCATATACTCATACATAAGAGTTGAGGGAGATGTTACCTGTTTTTGTCTTATCAGTTATGAAGGATAAATAATTTTAAATCATCTACCAATAAAAGAAGAAATAAATTGTGTGGTCTAAAATTTGTATATCAGCCATTTTCTGGCCCTCTCCGTACAGGGAGAGCTCTACTGTATGTGACAACAGATGAAAAAAAAATGGCACAATCAAATGAAGTGCAGGACTTTTTTTAATCAGGTTTTGCCTAGAGCAGAAGGGAAATATATTTCTGTATAGATAACTTATGTCCTTGGAGTTTAAGGGCCATGAATTCCAAGAGTTATTTTTATGGTATCATTTTTCTTAATCTGGTTAATGTTTGAATAGGTGATAAATAGCTTTATAATGAATAATAATAATTGTCACATAAATAATTGCTTGAAGCAATTTTTTGGCTGTCATAGAAATTAGGACATCTAAATTATCTCAAGAATAAGGAGATTCTGACAATATATAAAAGGATTTTGAGGGAATGTCTAGAAACAATGAAGTAGTGTCAAAGATTATATGTCAGTTGTGCTTGTCTTGCATGTTGATAAATGAGACAGGATGGCATGTAGGGCATACTTTTTAGGCTTTCTATTACATATATGAGAGTAAAAATTAGTGAAAATGTATGTTTCTGAAGAATGTATATACTTCTGTTGGAAATGTTTATTTTTGCCTAATAAAAAAGTATTAAAAGCTGCCCAGCAGTAGAGGACCTGGTAGTACGGGTTGACATTCAGCTGAACGTGAGCCAGCAGTGTGTCCAGGTGGCCAAGACGGCCAATGGCATTCTGGCCTGTATCAAAAATAATGTGGCCAGCAGGATCAGAGAAGTACTTGTTCCTCAGTACTCTGCATTGGTGAGACCACACCTCAAATTCTGTGTTCAGTTTTGGGCCGCTCACTACCACAGGGACATTGAGGTGCTGGAGCTGGTGAAGAGTCTGGAGCACAAGTCCTGTGAGGAATGGCTGAGGGAGATGAGGTTGTTTAGCCTGGAGAAAAGGAGGTTCAGGGGAGACCGTATCGCTCTCTATAACTACCTGAAAGGGGATTGTGGCAAGGTGGGGCTTAGTCTCTACTCCCAGGCAGCTATTGACAGGAGAGGAGGACATAGCCTGACACTGCACCAGGAGAGGTTCAGGTTGGACATGGGGAAAAATTTTTTCACCAGCAGGTGGTTAAGCTTTGGAACAGGCTGCCAAGGGAGGTGGTGGAGTCACCATGTTTAGAAGTTCAAGAAGTGACTGGATGTGACACTTAGTACTGTGGTCCAGATGTCATACTGGTGTTGGTTCAAAGGTTGGACTCAATGACGTTGGTAGTTGTTTCCAGCCTTAGTGATTCTATGATTTTATGATTGTATTCTATGAAAAAATGAAGCCTGAAACACATAAACAGAAATTAGGTAAGAGAGTGCATAAATTGAGGAAATATGTGCTAAAAGCATATTTCTCAATGTTCAAGTAGACAACTGCAAGCTAAGGGAAACTACCAATGCATGCTGTGTTCTCAATATACTCAGAATTAAAGATGCTGCTACGTGAACATCAGAACTGATATTACAGCTGCAGTGTGGTTATCAATGTGCTACTTGCCTTGAGAAGGTTATATTACTTTTATATAGCTAACATCTTTTTCCTTACAATTTCTGTTGTTTCTTTTAAATGTATACAAAATATTTTTCTTCAGAAGACTGAAGAAATCATGATTCATACATGATATCTGTCAGTTGAGCACTTCTAGAAGACACCTAGTAACCATATTGATGGAAACATGTCACAGTCTTGGTCTTTGGGATGAGGACCAGACCAGCGACAGGGGGTTCTTGACAGCCTGCTGAGCGGTGATGGAACGTGGCTGCAAGGGCTTAAGGTTAAGTTCACCCGCCCCGTGACCCACAATGAAGACACAGAGACGATGTGAACACCTTGAAAGCCAGAGCCGATCCACTCTATTAACAAAATGGAGGGGTTTTTTATGCCCTTGGGGGAAGAACTTTCTAGAAACAGGGTGGAGATAAGGCGGAGCATGCAAATCCGCTACAGGCTATTGGGACAAGAACTTGAGTGGGCAGTAACTTTGGGAGGAGTAAACAGGGGTTAACAGGATTGGACAGCTCTTCAGGGAGAGCTGACCAATGGCAGCTGTACCTTTGGTGACAGCCTGAATTTGCTAGTGCCAACTATAGAGACAGGGGGTAGGACCTTTAAGTCCAACTTTTAATAAGAACGGGGGTAGCAATATACAGGGTCCTTAGTATTGAGTCATTGTCCGGCTGGAGAGTCATCCCTTTGGGCCTTCCACACATTGAAGTCTGTTTCCTTGTCTCTTTCCTTCTTCCACTCATCCATGTCCATGTATGTGCCATCTCCAACAGAAACATTCCAAAAAGCTGGAGAGAATAGTTCAATGCTGTAAGGAAAATTTACATGAAGGTCTAATGAATGTTTTCTTAATCTTAATATTTGGGTATTTGTCATCAAGAGCTGACTTATCTCACAAACAAACACATACAACTCATAGGTTACTGACGGTAAGAAAGACTTGATAGGTTTAAAATGAGACTAATGGTAGAAATGTAGGAAGAAGAAGTGAAGAAGTTAGCCTGGTCACACATGTAAGGGTAACAATGACATTGTAGTATCTCTGTCAATTTTTTAAAGCACAATAGAAATCATAAAATCTCTTAATATATGCAATTTTCAGGCTACATTTCAGAATGTCCTGATATAAAAAGTTGCCTTCAAGATTCAATTTGTATCATACATTAATATCTTGTTTGGGAACCTATGGAGCTCATTTCGGAAAGTATGAAGCTGTATACTTTACTAACACATACTCTCTTTCACTGTTTGGTATCAATGCTCTGTGTGACACCATAAATGGAAAGGGGTGTTCCATTTGTGAGATACTGTGATGGTGAAATAGCATCAAAGCTGGGGAAACTGCTTCTGCTGTTTTTAATATGGCAACATTTTCACCTTTTTAGAGGTTTGAAGGGAAGAACAATGATCTCTCAGTGTCTCTTTGAGGGTTTGGGGAAGACTGTGGCAAGATTGTATGGAAAGGATTAAGCCCTTGCAAAATTCCAAGAACTTTTTTGAACTTGGCAATAGGACTGCTCTGCAGGGCTTTGTCCCATCAGCTTTGAGAGAAACTGAAAACAGAGACATATGGGGGACTCCAGACCAGAAAAGAAAATTTTCCATACTCAAAACCAGTGGCCAGTCATCACTTTCTTGTTTCTGGTCTTTATCTGGGATTCACTGCAATACAGTTGTGACAGTAATTGTGAAGAAGGTATTATCATGGACATGCTCAAAAGTAGCCTTTACAGTAACTTCCCAAACACAAAAGGCATCAGATAGTTTTCTCTCATCCCTGTTTCCCTGCTGCGCTGTGAATACCAGTCCAGGTGGGTAATTCTGGGGAAGTGAAGACAAGTAGCATCATGCTACTGTGGAGACAGCCAGAAAAAGAGACAAGGGAAAACCTCCCTCTCTCTCCTGTCCAATTCAACCATGTCTTTAAATGTGCAACTGCATTACTGGGTGCATCTGCATATAAACAAGTAGGAGTTAAACCACCTATGTAGTCATGGGGGAAAATGCTCATTTGTGAATGATGAAGCAAATGTATGAGAACAACATCAATATAAGTGTACCACAATGCTCTCATCTCCTCCATTATCTAATCTGAGCTGAGTTCTCTATCTCTTCCCCTTTTCTTCTTCCCACTCTGTTTTAACCCTAATTGTACCTTCTCACCACATTTCTTTTGCTGGCACTCTGAAATTCATATGAGTCCTTGGTAAATTAGTTCAGAGTACTGATTAGAAAGAATGTGAACCCACCAAAAATTGTCAATTATGTTCTGCTGGTGCAGTAAGCTGAGCTGCCTCGAAGAGGGGTCAGACAGGAGCTAGAATGGGTACCAGAGAAGAAAGCAGGCCATGGGCAGGAGGCAGGGCTGCCTCTTGTGTGGGTAAGGAACTGTTTCAACAACCTCTCTTGTCCTTCACTTTAAGCCTGCCAAATAACCTTTGATTTCATGTTAAGTTCAAAGAGTAAGTGTTCTACATCTCTGTGACAGTATTCAACTAAAATCAGAGCTTTCCAAAACTTTCAGAGAGCTAGGAACAAATCACAAGTGACTGTCTACAAGATTATATTTGTAAGTGGTATAGTGAACTGATATTTTTGCCTTCCAGCAAAATAAAATGTTAACTAACACACTTTGCCAATCCCTAGAGCCACTGCCAACAAAGGAGGTTCTATGGCTTGTACATTATAGAGAACCTAAATATTTCAATAGAAACGTGCTTAGAGTTCTTTCTGCCCACCTTATCTGCCTGGATTTAACTTTACTGTAAACAATAAAAAAAAAAAGAAGGGAAAATACACCTGACTGGTCACTCATCCAGTCTTCTTGGGAACTCCTGCCCTTTCCAAACCCCTTAAGCCTCCAAACTTTATTTGCACCTCCTTCATCACAGAAGGAAAACAAATTACTAGAACTGTTTCTCTAGTCTGGAAAAACAGAAATTAAATAAACATTTTTGTTTGGGGTTTTTTTGTTGGATTTTTTTTCCAGAGATGACATTGGCTTCATTTCATTTTGAGCAATAAAGTATTTTTTCCACTATATTCTAATATTCTTGTGAAAATCAGAGAGGAGGAGTGAAACTGTCATAAGAACTATGTGAGTAAATTATCAGTTTCAAATGAGATACTTTTTACATTGAAATAATTTTGAGGTATTCAAAGAATTTCTACCAACTTCAAGAGAGGCATGCCTTGGTATCAGCTCACAATAATGCCATATTTTCAGTGTTTTCATGTCTCCTTTTTCTAGCCAATTGTGAAGAGCACTGGAATTTATCTGCTCAGTCTCAAAATAGTCAAACTCATAATTAGTTGTGAAAGATTTGTGGGACTAAATTACTTTTCCATGCTGGGGTGACATGTTTAGGATTAAAAACTGTACAACATTCACTTGGGATATAATCTCTCTCTTAGAAAGCAGTTGTGTCCATGCTCTATGTCAGCTCATCAAAGAAGCTACTAGATGGTAAAAGAGTATGGGAGTTTAGGAGCTGGGGCTCTGTTGTGGCTTCTCATCAGCTCAGGGGTAGGCTTCCAAGGAAGGAGGTATATGATCTGAGTTCCACAGGGACTCAGCATGGGATTGACTGCAATTGTATCGAAATAGTCCCAACTCTAGGATATTTCACTCTCAGTTTTGATAAATTGACATTTTTCAATTTCAAACCCTTCAGCTTAGCATTCAGGTGAGCTCTGCTGCAAGCAGTCAACTTCAGTTGGAGTAGGGACACTGAAAATCTCCATGGCATTTTCTTTTCATTCTTCCACATCCATTCAAAAGCCATATGTGTCTTTTGACTGTTTATTCACACTCAAGCATTCAAAATGATACCTGTCAGCTACATGTACCCCTACCTGCTCCTAGGTATCTGCAGTGCCAGGAAACTCAGATTAGTTGTCCTCAACTCCTCAGTGACCTCCAATGGGAAGCAGCAGAAAATGGGAGAGTGTAAGCATGGCAAACCAGCACTGCCAAATTCAGAAAGGTCACAGGAGATGCATGACTCTTGGCAGCAGTATGCAGGAATGGAGGAAGGAATGTGCACTGAAGGGACTCAATCACCAGCATTGTTCAGGCAAGAGGGCCTTAGGAGGTTTATGCCAACACAAACTCAGAGAATCACAGTTGCTCTGGGTCTGAGAGTTGAGAAAACAAATCCCCGTTCCACTGTTGGTTATGTATGGCACTAGTTTGCAGTACATCTCAGCTCCCCTGAGGCTAAAAGGGCCTTTCATGACCATTATTTTCAACTTCATTCAAACTCAGAGCTATACAGATGAAAGGTGAAGTCAAACAAAATCCTGGCCAGAATTTTCTTCCTCAGTGAAGTTTTCTCCTATCCTTGGAGGTCTCTACCTGACTATCTGCCTCTTCTCTTCTATTAGTTGAAAATTGTATCTGTCTTGCTTGGATGCTTGCTGGGCCAACTCCCCCAGTCTGAGTGCAGGAGCTGGATTCTCTCCTCCACTCTTCTCATCTCTGGGTACATTCAGTGAAGAAAACGGGAGGTTGCTGCAGGTTTCAAAAGCTGCTTATGCTGCTGTGAAGCCTCTGTTTGTTACTGCCTTTAACATAATTTTTTTGTGAATCACCCATACAGAACATCATGAAATTTGTGCTTGTAAAAATGCTTGAAATGAATGTTCCAGAAATCAATATAAAACAATAATACACTGTTGACATCCCATTTGCTATCTCAAAATACCTAAAAATTACAATATGTTAAACTTATGCAGTAAACACATATTTTTCTTGGTATTCAGCCATTTATCAGTTTTAATACTCAGTGTAATTTCTAACTGACTGTACTCTTCCTGTAGTTTCTCACTGTATCATTTTACAGCTGTTTCCTTTCTGTTTAATATTTGCTTATTTTAGTTTAAATCCCTAGAGCAGAACCCACAAACCAAACAAATAGTCATAGAAAACAGAGAACAGCTCAAATGTCCTTGGAGACACTCAATTTTTTGTTTGCTACCATTTGTCATCCTCTGCTCAGAGAGAGATCAACAGTTTTTAGCACACAGATCAATATTCTCTTAACCCAGACCTAATCTAAGGAGAGTTTCCCCAGGTTTCACCTTGGCCTACTCCTATGTGCCATACTTGCCCTTTTTTTCAGCAATAATTTTGTCTGTGCAAGACAGCAATTTTTCATCCTTTGGTCAAAACTGGTGACAAAAGAGGGAATAATGGTTCCTGACATATCAAATGATAGATTTGACACATGGCATGCTGAGCTGGGAGCTTTCATGTGCCAAAGTAGAAAGACAGATAAGCAGCCTAATGGCCCTCCTGACATTGCTGCCTCTTTTTTTTTTCCCCTGTTATACCAAAACAGCCTGTGCTTTTTTTTTTTTTTATTTTTTCCCAGTGATTTTTTTTCTAGAACTCCAGCCAGTAAGTGAGGAAATGCACTCTACTTCAGCCCAAAATAAATGTTTCCCTGTCCTGTAAAATGATCAATCTATGCCCTTTTCCTCCAGCACAGTAAGGGCAATACAACATGCTGCTTGAGGAAATACTAACAAATATAGCCAGTGAGAGGGAAACAGATGGGACTAAGAAATTAAACCAGCAGATTTCTGGAAAGTATTCAAAGAGGAGAGTTTCTAATACTGAAACAGGAATGTTCTTTATTTTTTTTTTTTTAGCAATGATCATGAAGATTTACCTTCAGCAGGGCTCACACTCTCCCTGCTAAGTCCCCCAGAGAAATTGTAAGAAAGGTCCCTTTTGGTACTATTCTGGTAAAAGTAAATCAAGTTTCACAAAAGCCAGTGCCAGGCAGGAGATAGACAGACTGCAAGTTTCTCTGTCTTTGGTACTCTGGGACAAACACAGCAGTCTGTATACCATGGGGCATGGCTCCAGGCATGGGATCGTGTTACATCTTTACACACAAAAGCTTCTTTCAGAATCTAAACTAACAAAACAGGAACAACTTTTATTCCTGTATGGTTTCCTCTGGAGCATGTGTTCACATTTAAAATCTTGACCTATGTGTCATTTGCTTGCATTCAAAGTTATTTGTATTGCTTTAGTATGACAAAGCAACAGCCAGTCCTTTTGCTTACCAACCACCTATGGACTTTGGCAAAATGTTGTTTATCCGTCTCTAGTGCTGGTTTATAAACTCTTTTTCTCTAATTTTCTTTTTCTTTTTTTTTTCCTTTTTCTATCTTTTTTGGTCACACAGTTGTATTATCAGACAGATTATTTTGTCCAGAATAATAATTCTATGGACATTTAAAGTTTGATCCAACAGAGGAAGAAAACAAAATAAATCCAAGGAAAGTATTTTACTCGCAAGGTCATCAAACATTGGGTTTGTCACTCCACCTTTGAAAATGTGACATATATTTGAATGTTCTGGGATGTTTCTTTACAATTTTCATAAATGTTTACAAATATATGTTATACATAAGGGAAACATTATATGTATATAGATCAAATGCTTGTGTTGTTTTTTTTTCCTTCCTTGTATTGCAATTTTCCCCCCTTTTTTCGTGATGGAAAACATTTTCCCTTTAAGTATATACATCGGCATATTCTATGGTGCTTTTCACAGTTTCTCCATTTTTGACATTTCAGCCAAACCTGTGAGTGGCAAGAAACCAGACTGAAGAATGTGAAACTACAACACTTAATTTTTCTCACACTGTCCATAAATAACGGGGAAGAGAAAATCAACCTTTTAAAATACAAACCCAAAGTAAGTCATCAATGAGACACACAGACAAATAAAAATCTTTTATTAAAATAATTTTGATTGCATAAACAAAGGAAAAGCTTCATCACTGAGGTATAAAGAGGTCAGTTCTTGGATGCACAAGTTCTGAAAAGAAGAAAACAGTCTGTGTTACTAAAAAAGGCACAAATGGAATAATTAAGCTTTAGTAACACTTCCTTATGAGAAAGTCTTTTTTCACTGAATGTGGTGAATCACAACACTGTGGAATAAGGCATGGTGAAGCACACTGAAACTATGTCTAAATTTCTCTGTGCTGTCCTAAAAATAAAGTGTAACTATGGCTAAATATATTGTAAATGTACTATATAAAACAGATTTCAGCTTCATAGATGAATGTAAATATTGTTAAAAGACAGCCTCTTGCTTCCCTTATAATAAACTTACTGCAAATGACTAGGTTGTGATATTGTTTGCTTCAACAAGAGCTGCAAGTATATGTTATTTGTCAAAATATTCTGATTTATCAATTTGGTTGAAACAAAAAAACACACACAAGAAGATAAAGAGTTAAGATGATGTTTCTTGTTGTAGAATTAATCAGATTCATATTAGCAGTAGTAAATGTCATGTTGGCACCTTTTCTTTCTCACACATTACAGTTTCAAGTCTTTGCTATGAGGAAATAATGAAGTAAAGATATGCAGTGCCATATACCATGCATCTTTTTTGTCAGTCTGCATAAGAAATGAATTGTATCTGCTACTAAGGAGGTCACAGGGGCAGCAAGTTAAGAAGAATGCTTAAAGAAAGGACATGTCAAAGGAAACAAGAACTTATTTTTTCGATACTTTCTAACAAGTATTGCAGTTTTGGGCAAATTAAATGTTCATAATAAATACCCACCTATTTTGAAAGCAATAGCTTTTCATTGCTGCAAAGTTAACCCTCATGACCAAATGACCTTGAAGTCCCGACTGTAAACTCATGAAGATCCATAAAAATTGTCTAATGTTACAAGCCCTAAAATTCGTGCTTCAGTTATACTATGATCAGCAGAGGAAATGCTACTTTATTATGAGGGAAGACTGGAAAAAGATCATGCCAGGCAAGGTGTACATCTCATGAGGTCATCCCACAGTGCACTTTTTACTTTTTTTTTTTTTAAAACTTATACTTGATAGTTAAGCTTGAAAGGTAAAAAATGGGGGAAAATGTCTTTGTTGCCAGCAAGAAAAAACCCTGGTTTTGACAGTTGGATGATGCTTGTGTCTTGTGGTAAATTTTCAGCTTTGCCTACAAACAGAGCCTTTCCTTCCAGCAAACGCTATGCATAACTTAAGCGTGGAGTTAAGGCGGAAGCAAGCTACTGGTGTGCCAGATATTGCATCAAAATTACAAAATGCATTTTAATTTTGTGCAATGACTAGGAATTAATGCCAAGTCTACTGTCAGCATGCAATAGAGCATCTCTCTGATCATGCAAAATGATTGCCTGAGATATAGCAGCCTCCACTGCCTTCCATCCTGTAGGTGCCACTGCTGCTAAATGGAGCTTCTGAAGAAAACTAGATGAAAAGGCATGAAACAGATGAAGAGATGTGGGACTGCGGATTTTTAAAGTGAAAGATCTGTGACATTCTCATTTACTTTATGGATACTTTCTGCCACTTGTGGTGCCAACAAGCTTGTCAATTTTTTTTTCTACTTTGAGGTCAAAATGTATACAGGAGTCTTAGTAACAAGCAGGAGTCACATCTTAAAGGTAGGTAATAAATGGTTAAGAGCAAATGTGATTTTTAAAAAACACTTTGGATTTTAAAGAAATGTAGAAACAAGCTGACTTCAGTAAGACTACTGGAAACTATTCTGTTTTTCTGCTCTCTTCTCATCAAAGTAACACCTCTCTCTATACCCTGAGAAGCTCGCAGGGGCACTGCTTTTTCTCACTCATTCCTGAAGGAAGAGAGAGGGCAGACTAAACCAGCATAATTCTGCTTGAATAGCCACTCCCTTTTTTTCAACTCCATAAATCAGATAATGGAGTTCCTCTCTCATCCCTTTTCATGGCCTGTATGTGATCTGGTCAGAAATTTTATTTTATTCGAGAGAATAACTTTACCCTGATGACAAGATCATTCACACAGTATGTAGGACATCAAGATTCACATTTGTCTGTATCTTGCCCTGACCAAGAAACTAAACTGCATCCCATGTTTTTGCCATCACCATCAGGTTATATGGAGAATCCTATGGGTGTAGTTTCCTTTCTTATAGAAAAAAAAATTGCACCATAGTTGGACTGATTGCCTAGTCTAGTAGTCTAAAACTGATGAGCAGGTTGATCCCTTAAGTATGGGTCACACAATATAGCAGTTTCAACTGTGCACATGAAGGAAGTCCCAGATCCTAGTAAAACAGGCTCAAGTCTCTGATCTCAGTTGCCTGGAGTGCAAAGTTGTACTGGCATTTTACTTGTTACATTGGTGGTGTACCTGTGTTTGCATTGAGTACAGGAAAAGAAATTGCACTTTTGACTTCAGAAGTTCTTGTTTCAGCCAGATTTGTAACAAATGCACATTTTTACTCACTCTTAAGATATTTCATGTTTAGAAAATATTTTTGTCAGACCAGCTGAACTACTCGTGAAGCAGTACACAGAGAAGAAAATCTACCTCTAAAATAATTATTTTATAGGTTTAAATGCACCTTTATGAACCCAACAGCTAGTGTAATGTGAACACAATTTACAAGCAAGACAGATGGCAAAAATACGCCACACAATCCTTCGTTCTTCTTTGTCCCCACTGTTCTTCCATAGATCCACACTGCAATGATGAATCCATTAAACTAAGAATCTGTGGATTTCTCCAGTTGAAAAGTGTTGTTCAAGAACATCAGAAGAAGCATATTCCTCAAATAGAAAGAATATAAAAAATTCACAATTCACATCTGGGGTGTAATGGATGGCCAGGTGGCCAGTTATAGTTAACTGTCAACACTTTGTATTTCCCTTTGCCATCGGCAAAGTTTGCACTCAGAAGTGAGAGTATAATGTGAAGAAACTAAAGCATGAAACCACTTAATATCATAATGAATGGTGTTTGGAAAACCAATTTTTTTTCTTCCCAAGGTTTCCTTGGTACTTTTGATGTTTACTGGCTTATACCTTGCCAAACAGTATAACAGTATTAAAGTAACAAGCAATTAATGGACCTTCTTGGGATGACTATATCAAGGTAATAGCACTTTTCCCTCTATTTTTTCTCTTCTCTATCATGATAAATTGAGAACTGATGAGTTTGTGATAGTGTTGTGCAACTGTAACAATTCTTTTTTGGTATAGACAAATGACTGCGTTGACAATGTTATCACTATCTTTACTCATATTGAATGGGGCATTATTCCAGAACTGGTTAAAGTAAAATGTTGGTTAGCATGTGAGCATCCAATCCTCTCCTGTTACCACTTTTTTCCTGAAGGTCAAATGTTTGATTGTCCTACTTTACTTCTAATGTGCTTCTCTGCACTGCTTTTGCTTCCACGTTATCGAAATAAGAGCAAAGTACACAGAGATTTTTTTAGGGCAGGGCATTGTAAAGTATTTTGAAAACATTAACTGCAGCCAATAGGAAATTAGGTATTTGGAAATTCCTTCTTTTATTGTCAGCTCTTAATGCTTGGCATATTAGAAAGCAACAGTTAATTCTGCTTTTGGAAGAGAAACTATCATTAGAACGGATCTTTTATAAATGGGTTTACCACATATATATCCTCAGAAACACTGAACATGATTCAGCCCTGAGAGTACTCTCAACATATTAACTTGTTATCATTCTTATCCAATAGATATTTCGTTACATTTGTATGTATACTATAACAATTGTAGTCCTGTGGGGAAAGTAGAGAGAACTATGAAACTAACGTTATTCATCTATGTGTGCATTTTGTGAGAGCTAGAAAATACCCAGTATTTCTGAAAATCAGATTTTACAGATTCTACCTATCAGCAGCTGTAAACAAAATGAGCCATCCACATGAACTTGAAGTCAGGAAAGGCAGCCTGCAATATATTTCCATTTATTCCATGACTTATCTTAGGTTTAATTTTCTAAGTGATAAAAATCAGAAAACATCAGGCATTCAAAAACCAATGGAAGGAATTTAAAACAAAGATGTACGATTCATTCACAGATTTATAAGTTTTCTGGATGTGTTCTTTCAAGACAGGAGCCTAAGCAAAATATGATAATTTCCTAGCTAAGCCAAAGTCACACAGATAAGAAAATACAGATATTCCTCTAGAAGAAGGAAAATGTTTAAGTATTTGTCAGTTGCTTTAAATTTCCAGTTGCTTTCCAGAAAAAGTTAACAGTGAAATTTCAACTGAGTCTTGAGTTACCAAATGTAATTTTTCAAAGCTAATATATTTGAAAAAAATCATTGCATTTGACATTCTTCTTAGAAATAGTTTAGAAAAACTGAATAAAATAGAAATGATGGACTATAGACTATAAACAGTGATATACAAACACAGGGCTCCATTCACATTAAAGATCATTACACTAGCAGACATGGCTGCCAGGCCAGAACTTAAACAGCAAGTGACTTGATAATTTAGTAGAAACAAAAGATATGAGAAGACATTGTTAAAAGTAATTAGTCAGCCTGTAAATTAATATAAATATTTAAACAACAGCCAAGTCATGTAGCGAAATCCTCAGTCTATTCCTAGAACAAATCCTGAACCAAATCTTTATCAAAGTTATGATATATTCAGGTTTTTCCTCTTTCCTCACCTTCTGACATACACTTCTGGTTTTGACAGAAATCCCAAGAGAACAAGCTTTCTTGTGTTATTACGTGGCTTTAACTAGAAGCTGAAATGATGGAAAATCTGCAAGAAAGCCTGTTATACAGTTTAAGGGAATTCAGATAAAGATCCAAGAATTCAAACCAAATCCAAATGCTGAACCTTTTGAGATACACTATGCTTTGAAGGCGGGTGACTTTATTCTGCCAGATGGGTCTTTGAAATGCTCTGCAGTGCCCATATGACTCATCAACAAAATTTATTTGGCTAAAGAAGCAGTCAGGGAATATACTGTACTATACTGTACGTGGCCCCTCTAGGACAGCTCCAGCTGGAGCCTTAGGCAAGATTTATGGAAATGGAATCTTAGGAGCCTTTGTGCTTTTTCTTCCCATTAGCTGTGTTGCATCAATGAAACAACTGCCTGCAATCTTATCACATGAAGGCAAATGTGCTTGTTGGTGGCAGCACCCCCTGAAATGAGAGCAGCTGCACAGTGGGGAGGTGAGCTTCATGCAGAGTCAGAGAAGGTAGCTGAAGGAGGAGGAAAAACCTATGTCTTTTAATCAGGAGAGACTACCAAAACAATAGTGAGGGTGTAGAACTGATGGCATGAGTCTTTGTTCTGTGGCTTTCGGAGAAGGGAATGGAGTCACAGGGAATCACTTCCCTACTCTCGCATTGCGAAGTACTGTTAAAGATCAATACTGTTAATACTGTGCTCCCATTATCTATTTTTCTATTCCTTTTCCTTCTCAGCTAGTGAAAGAGTTCCTCAGTAGCTTTATACCTGGCTAGTGTTTCTCTCAGCATTCATGGTAAAGATAAGGTATCCTGGAGACCTCAGACAACAAGTCCATTGCACAGCATGAAAGCTTCACTGGGCTCCTTAGTGAGGAACAGAGATGGCTTTCCTACAGTGTCTGGTAGCATTTTCTAGATCACACAGAAAAAGAATGAGTCAATGGGTCTTACACAGCTGGCAAAGTGCTTTAAGAGCTTTCTTGAGCAATGCTAGGGTAAATGTTAGGAAACAGAGGTCATACCTGCATTTGTCAGCACTGCAGCACTATCCTTATTGTGCCTTATTTTTGACGTCTGAGCAGGGAAACCAACGACAAAGTCTTGTCCTGTCAATGTGGCTCTGGGAGTTCAGTTGAGCCATGGCAGTAGAGGGGTGTGTGTGTGCAGAATGGCATGTTTGAGTGGATGACCAGCTACTCCCTGAGATTAAAGCAGAAAACTTTAACAAACAGAGGCTTGTGTTTTGTACTTTCAGGGCAAGACGAAACTTTGGTTTTTGACCTGCTAGTAAACACAGCCATCCTCATAACTATGAATGATGCTACTAGGCTGAGTATATTAAACACCTAGGCTCAATGTGAGTGTTACTTATGAAATGCAAATAGGTGAAGAGGCAACGACCTTTGTTGAGATTTAGGGTGTTATTTGATTATGTAGGTACCTTTCAGAAGTTCAGTTACATATTAAGCAGAATATGAAGTCAATATTGGAAGGGTTAGTAGGATTGGCTAGTAATGAGAGTCTTCTGGTCATATTCCAAGCTTTGATGTGATTCATTTAACTTTTGTGGGTTTTTTAAGGAAATGGAAGGAGAAGCAAAAGAATAGAGGCAATGAAGTAAAAAGAGTGATACAAAGAAGAAATTTTAGATTTTGATAAAGAACAGAGACATACTTTCAAGTTTCACATTCCTTACTTTGGCTTAAGTCACTTCATGAATTCTCCCATTGCAAGGAAAAGGCTGTCAACAGAGAATGACTTCTGTAATATGGAACTGACACTTTTCATGAAGTTTAAGTGTTCAAAGAACTGCTCTCCCAGTAGGAAACCTGTTGTGGGTTAACCCTTGCTGGCAGTGCAACCCCATGTAGCTCTCACTCACCTACAGTGGGATGGGGGACAGAATTGAAAGAGTAAAAGTGAGAAAACTCATGAGCTGAGATAAAGGCAGTTTAATAGACAAAGTCAAAGGCATACAGGTAAGCAAGGCAAAACAATGAATTTATCCATCACTTCCCACTGGTAGGCAGGTGTTCAGCCATCTTGAGGAAAGCCAAGCTGTATCATGTGTAACAATGCCTTGAGAAAATATGCACCATCATTCTGAGAGTCCCTGTTCCTCCTTCTTTCCCCAGTCTTGTATGCTGAACATGATGCCATATGGTGTGTTTTATCCCTCTGGTCAGTTGGGGTCAGCTGTCCCAGCTGTGTCCCCTCACAACTACATGTGCATCCCCAGCCTGCTTGCTGGTGGGTTGAGGTGAGAGACAGAAAAGGCCTTGAAGCTATGTAAATGCTGCTTAAAAACAGCTAAAACACGCCTGTGTTAAAAACACTGTAACGGTCACAAATCTGAGCTACTATGAAGAAAGTCAACTCTATCCTAGACAAAACCAGTACAGACACAACAGCAGATCATGACAGTATATAATACCCTGAGACAGGGTATCAGGCTTTAGGTGTCTCAAATTGAACAGCTAAAAATTCAGGCATCTAGTCCCACAGTCATCACTGGCTTAGTTTGACCTGAATATTATCTATGCTAAACTATGATTTAGGGATGACAGTACAATATTGACTTTGTATTTTTATTTTAAAATGTGGATATTCTTACTAATTTGTTCTACCACATAAAACCATGCACTTCACTGAATATTTTTGCAAAGCAACAACAGCAACTAATATTTCATTTTAGCATGAAAGGAAGAACTAAGATAAAGCCCTTCTTTTTGAAGAAAACAGCAAATAAGTATACAGACACATATGTGAATACATATATGTGTATAAAAATCAGAGTGAATAGCAACTACAAGTCAGAGGAGATGTGAAACAGTAATCTGCTTTGCTATTCCCATGTAGCCTACTCTGAAATAAATCATGATGTACTGAAAGTTATATGCAGGAATGAATAAATTCTATCACAGTGGCATGAAGGAAGATACCAAAACTCTTCATTTATTTACTCACTAATTTGTTTATTTTTCAACATTGTCCATATGTTTCTTACCTTAGAGAAAAATGTAATTTTCTGAGGTTAGTTGTTTTACAGCTAGAAAGAATTAGGAAACTTTTTTCCTTTTTATTTCATTTGATATCACCTAGGAATCATTTGCTAATTCTGGTGAAGCTAAAAACTATTTTTGAGAATCTATGAGAAAAGAATACTAATGGAGGACATAGTAAATGAGTGAAGATCAATAGTTGACTGGATATGTAATAACATACTTTAGTTTTTGAGAAGACATTAAATAAATGTCTTTTGGGCCTAGCAGAAATGCATATTTTTATGTTTCAGTCTGAATTAAAGTAATAATGGTTAGTCTGTTTTCTTCATGTAAACTTTTTATCTGCAATGCTAGCTTGCCTCTAGCAAATTATGTCTATAGGATGTTTTCCAAACTGAGTAATTCTAGAGGGATTCTCAAATGTCTTTTTCCAAATAATACATGAAAAACCTGTTACTTGAGAAAGAGTTGGAGACATAAAAGCATTACAAAACATTTTAAGTAAAAAGCCTTTGAAAAAAAGGGGGAAATTTTAAATAGTGATCTAAATAATTACTGCATTAATATAACTCATGCATATTACCAGGGTTGGGGTGGAACGAAGATGTCTGAATAACACTGTCAATTAACAGAAACTGTTTAAAAGATTATCCCTAAGGCCATACTTTCAAAACTTCACTAAACAGTACAGTACAAAACTGTGTATTAATTATAACTGGTCAGAAATAGTTTTTATGAAGTAGTTTTTCATCATAAATGTTCAGCTCATCAAAACATGAACTTGTCATGGGAATGATCCTGCTAAAAAAACCAAAAACAATCCTAAACCAGAAAAATTAACACTTGGATCAGTTTCTTCAGGTTCCATGATGAAATTCCCAGTGAGAGAAAACTGCTTCATGGCCAACAGAGCACTCGCTTAGGACACTGAAGGCCCAGGATCAAACATCTTCATTCTTTTTCATGTCCCAGATTAATAGCTCAGCCCAAAAACTACTGTGATGATGCAAAAATTGGTATCTTTTGCCAAAATTGTTCGATACTGAGTCCTAACTGCAGTGAGATCTCGATCCTAGGAATGTTGTGGGGTGTGTGCTTGGCCACTGGAGTAGGGCCTGATTCTTTTTGGAGAACAGGGAGCTATAATTATAACTTGTACAAGGTGGAATAGCTGCAAGATACAACTGAGAGACCCCTGGCCAATGTGGGGAAGGCCCTAACCTGCATTTTGGGAAACTTAGGTTCAGATTCCTTCTCCAAATCAGGGAGAATGGAATTTGCCTGCAGCTGAGCAAGTATTACTGCAAAAAAGCAGTGACTTGCTTAGCTTCCCTGACTCAATAACCCATGGAAAAAGTGCTGCAGACTGCTTCATGCTATTTCTCACCATAATCTACTAAAACCAAGTCAATTTATTGTACTAGAACAAAGTTTCTGTTTTGACAGTGAGCACATTTTAAATAAAAATTGTGATAACCACAAATTCTTGGTACCCATGACACCACAATGAAAACTTAGTTTGTCCTCTAACACTTCCCAATTACTTCTTAATCTAAGGAAAAAAAAGCTGGAAAGATAATCTTGACTTTTCTGTATTTTTAAAATTTTATTTGTAGGAATTTATTCATGTATCTTCTCTCTAACCCACTATTTTTTTTTTCTGCTCTGACACCTTTTTTCAATAGAAAAATCTTTGGCTTAGAGTAGTGGACAAAGCACAGGTTATTTGCACAGGTGTGTAATAAGTGAGTTTAGAAAAAACTCTTTGGGTGCCTACAAGTCAAATGCTCAGAAAAGACTGTTATATCTGCAGCTGCCTTGTAATTGCTGCAAGTAAGATCTATACTGTATTTGACAGGCAGAATTACTACTTTAAGGTCAACAGGAATGCTGACACCTCCTGACTTTTGGATCTTTAACACTGCACATTAACAAATTTTAAAAAGACATGTTTCTAATGAAATTTTACCAATGCCCTTTTTCATTTAAAAAAATAAAAAAGGTAAAAAAATGAGGGTCTATATAAAATAATTGTGGCATCATACAGAATGATACAGCTTAAGCTCTGGGTATTCAGCATTGCAGCACAGCTACTGGTCACCTGATGTAAAGAAGTACTTTTTGTGGTTGTGAAGAGGGCCCATCTGCCATCCTGGAGACAGACATGTTCCTGGTAACGTTTGCAAGACTGGTGAAGAGTCTCTATCTTCCTTTACCCATCTTCTAAACTGTGTCCTAAATGACTCTGAAGAGAATTGGGGGCTGAATGCTGAGTCTGGAGAACTCTGTCTCTGTGACAAGGAGAATTTAATTTGACATCATTTTCAGATGCTTAACATTAGATAGTGCTGTGTGACTGTGTTCACAGATGAAGGGATTATACTCCTAATTTGTATAATGGTTCTACAATTAGCATTTTAGCATTTTACCCTCTAAGGGTAACTTACTGCTGTTGGCTTCTGCTGAACACTGGCCATTTCAGTTCACTGAATGAATGGCAGGGAGCAATCCTTAACAATTTCTGGTGATTCCCACACTGGATACTGAATAAAACAAATCACATTAAGCAGAATCTTATTTTTGTGTTATATATACAAAACTTTTGTATTACTTTTTTTTTGTAAAATACTCTTTTTTTGATATATAACCTTCCTCACTTCAGCAGTGCTTCCCATCTAGAGCGCTTGCCCATTTAGAGTAGTTTGACTGCAAACCCATGGGTGTGCAGGGATTTGCCTGTACAAAACGGTCTGTGTGAAAGCCCAATTCAATAAACATGCACCTTTCAATAACATTAAGTATTGTTGGCCTATTGCAACAGAACAGAGGCTTTGCTTTGCAGTGCTACAAATGCTTAGTGGTGACTTTACAGACAACCTTTCCTGGGGCAAGACCTTCTTCTTTACTATTTTCTTGCTGGCTAATATTACTGCGCTTGTGTTCTTGATGTGAGTACTGGATTTCATCATAAAACATATGGTAAGTCCTTCTCCCTTATACTAAAAGAATAATCCTATAAAAATACATTATTGCCATTCTTAAAATCCTAGAAAGATAATTTAGTAATAGCATAGAAAAAAACCCAACTCCACTAACGTTTCATTAAGGATGGGTTTACTATATAACTGCATTTTGAGAAGGGACTATTCTAGCGATAAAATCTCTATTTGGAGCTTGATTATACAGCTCACTATTTTTAATCTTACTTTTTCATGCTTTGACAATTGGAAAAGAGCAACACCCCCTCCTCTCCCCCCACCCCTTCCAATGTCAAACATATCAATGATTAGTTTTATTTGGTTATTTTTATCTTCAAAATTCTGGATAATATTCTGCCTGTATGAAAAAAAAAAACCCTGTTTTCTTAGATACTGCTTCTCTGATCCTATTTTGAAAATACTATACTTATTGAAAGTATTGATGGAATAGTATGTAATTATATACATCCATCAACACAATTTCTTCTCCTTTTTTTGTTAACATAGAGATTTAATCCTGTAAAATATGTAAGCCATGAATCTTTTGAATGCAAAATTTTCAATATATTTTTATAAGTGTTTCAAAGAGTACTAAATCACTAGATTTCACTTCCTTATACAGATTAACTTTAAATATAATTACCTTCCACTATTTTTAACTAAGTACTTAACATTAATGCAAAACTACAGCTAGTGAGTTCAGCAATTGAACACTGTCTTAATTCTCACATGGTAAAAATAAAATGTGCTATCATTAAAATATCAACAAATTAATCCCATGCAGTAGTATAAACCACATAGTAATTACTTAATAGAAATTTAAAGGGCAGTAATTAAAAGGAACAAACAAAATCTTGATCAGACTCATCATTTACTCACCTGTGGTTAGTTGTTTGCAAATCAATGTTTGCAGACACAATAGACTTTATTATTTTGAAACTAATGAAGTTTTCAATTCTCAGTGTTATCAAAGAGGTATTCTCTGCTGTTATAGTTGAAGAGTCTTTCTTGTATGCAAGAAGAGTTAAAGCCATTTCTAAAATGCCACCTCAAATGTGTAAGTAAATAGTAGGATTTTATTACTGTGCAGCAGAAAAGAAAAAATCTCATACAGTAACTTTAGAGACCTCATTTGCTCTTAAGGAGAGAAAAAAGAGATAGTACACAGAAAGCATATACTATAATACAACAGGTTGATTTTATGCTGAAAAGGTGGTGTGTATGTCAGGTAATTTGCACACACATTAGAGAGAAGCAGGAGATATTATGCAAGAGGAATGGGTCTAGTAAAGGAGACAATACCATTCAGAAGAACCACAAACCAAAGAAAAATATACCTTGATCGACTTGTCCAAAATGTCTAAATGTATTTTGAGGGCATGCTTCCATCTTGCATGACACCATAAAACTCTCCCTTTCAGTATAAAGCCTTATGATACATGGAATAATGAATTAGCATTATTTTCCCTATTCATGACTGTAAAAATGCTCTATAAAATTTCTCAGCATGTGATCAGATATTTGGAGTAAACTGAGCTGTTCCACCTCACACTACAAGCTTTAAAATCTTTATTTAAAAACAAACAAACAAACAAACAAGCAAACAAACAAACCAGTAATTATTTAAAATATGTGGCAATAAGAATGAAAATAGCTTAAAAACCTCTAAGGTCATAGTAAAGAAATGTACTGCATAGTCAGTGGTAAGGGCAGCAGGTCATGATGAAGCATGCTGATTCATGAGAAATGTTGAGACTTGGCAGTGGTATTTGGGAAACAGGAAAGCTTTGGCCTAAACCCAAGGATTTTGCTAATGATCACTTTATCAGTGTTGTAGTGGATGCAACCATTAATTCCTTGCTACACAAGATTTACACAGAAAAAGGGTGAGTGCAGCCTGAAGAGACTACTGCTGCTGTAATCTCGAACTGGTATCCACACAGCATCCTGCCTTCCTGCTAAGAGGAAGACAAGTTTTCTAGAGATAAAAAAAAGCTCTGCACAATCTTTGTATAGAATGAATATTCAAGGAGATTGGACACAGGGCAATTAGATTTTTAACCATTTTATTTGTAAATTGTCCCCAAGTGGTTCATGTTCATAAACCAGAAAAGTATACTGCTACATTTTACACTGTCATATGTTATCAAAGTGCTAGTAAGTGTGATATTTAATCTTTTCCTTGCACTATACTGTGATGGCAAGTATATATGAACAGAATTCTTTCGAGAAGTTGAGCAGTCTGATTGATTTTGCAAGAGGAATGTTATTGTGGGTAATTTCTGAAAGGAAATAAAAGAAAAACAGCTACATCCAAGACCATAAATTCTACATCAGGCCAAAATAGCAAGAGTTTCTATATCTAAGGGAATTCCTGGTACAAACTACTATTACAGAATGTGATAAAATCATCTAAACAAGGAAAGCTCCTGCACTATCCAAAAACTTGCTGCCGTGTAATCTTTACAGCACTGACTGGAAAGGATAAAAGTACTGCAGAGTAATCACAACACTTTGACAAAGAATGTGAGTTGAAAAGGAGCTTTAAAAAGCAAGTCTATTCCTTGCAAGATCCTTTTGTTACCAATTGGTCCACTCAAAGGAACAAACATAGTTACATTTTTGACAGTTTTCTTTATGTTCCAGTCAGCCGAAGTTGCTGTGCCACGTTCTCTGGAGCAGACTCCAGACTAACCTAATCTCTTCTGCTCTAATAAAAGTCACAGTTCAGGTAGAATTGTAGTATTGGAACTAAGGATCAGATGCCTCAGTGCAGATTTTGCCACTAAATGCAATGACATGGGAAAATAAAGGAAATTCAGAAAGAAAACACAGGCTTTTCCTGGTTCATCTCCTATAGTTCAGCAGTTTTAAGTCGGTGGAGGAGGTTTAGATCCATTCAATGATTTATTTTCAGTTCAGCATCGCACAATAACAGTACATAAACCAGGATGGCAGCCCTGCTTTGTCATTACATTTTCATGCCACTAGCAAACAGTTTTCCATATTTTGGTGAAAAAACTTAACTTTCTTTACTCTCCATTAGGTGGTTCTGTATTCCAGATATGGAAGATTGAGACCCTCAATGTTTACCAAAGAAAAATATGGAAGTATAGCCTCACGTGCTAGGAGGACAAGCATTGTATTTTCAGCAAGTGTCCTATGAATTACAGAGCTGAGATAGAGCACATTGCTTCTCCACAGCACAGTCTCACAGTCTGAAACCTCGAGAAGGGAAAATCTAGAAGGTGAAATTAGAAGATCTGAACTACAAATGAAATAAAGATGGGCTGTTGTAAAGTTTTTGATCTGGAACCTCTTTTTCTTGCTGGCAGGACCTTTAAAAATGCTCAGTATTGTAATAGGGTCTATGTGGACTGTTGTAAAGTAAGGACACAGGCAATGTCCTTCTTTACAAGAATAATTCTTTACTAGCACACTCATTTCTTTCCTCTTACAGTATGTGAGGAGTGTATTTGGTAAAGTTCTCTAGATTCATGACATTTATGCTCCAAATATTTTGGAGGATTCGTGGTCTTGGATGCTTTAAAAGAGGCAAGATAGAGACACTTTCAAGTTTGTCCTCTGCTTAACTGTTTCTCACATAATCTTTTCTTTCTTTTTTTAGTAATTTTATAAAGAAAGTGTCCTCATAGTTAATTCGTTTTAACAATCTCAATGAGTATTTTCTAAGTCTAAATAAAAAAGACACAGTTCGTGCATAGAGGAACAAGTGTATGTCCATCTGTGTCTGTTCCACAAAACTTTTTCACTCATAAGGCAGTTTCAAGTAAACCTAATTGAAGCATAGGTATCAATATTTTTGAGTTTTTTATTTGACAATAATTCAAAATATTACAAGACACTCCTATGCTGGATATCTCTACATATTAGAGTATCTTCTGTATGTAATGGAACTTAATTTACATGGTAAAAAAATTATGAAGAACAATTTTAGATATGCAATTATGTTTGTGAGGAATGGATTCCTTCCACTTATTTAAAACCCTGAGCATTAATTTTATTTTAAAATATTCACTATGAGCACATCAGGACCATGAATTTGCATTTCCTCCCTTATTTTTCATGTTGTGTCACTTGTTCAGGCTCTCCATTATCCCTTTCCCATAACATCTTAAGAAACATCTAGCCAAAAGCTAATTCAATCTATGATGATGGCAACTAGTTCCAGCATGTCCTTCTCAAATTGCTTGAGCTCACTTTTAGCACGTATTGCTTCCATGCAAACCGCTGTATTTTTGCCTTACCAGGATAACATGGAGAGACCTAAAATGGTCTTCTCAGATGAAACTACTAATTTAAATAAATTCATGGTATAAAAACCAAGAGTAAAGTGTGCAAGGATGTCCTGAGCCACTAGACAAAACATTTTTTGGTATAAACTCACATGAAGAAATAGATATCAGTCAAACATTTTTACTGCTCATTCTTCATTTTCAGTGGTTGCCTTTACTTAGGACTAGAGGTCTGCAGGGCTCAAAGGCCATGCAACTTAACCTGGTCATGAAGATACATGTTCTTGAATATGCATATACTTTTTTAAATTTGTGAAAATACGGATACACAAATGTAGAGTAATAATTCTTTTCTTCTGGTCTTATATGACCAATGAGGATATTATTTCCATATTTTCTCTGAATGTGCACTTTGTCATATATGCATGTATTTCTGACACTTTTTTCCTGTTAGTCCCATTACCTTGCAAAGGCTCCTTTGCCTGTACAGAACAGGGCAGCCTGTGTACCTCTCTGCCTCTGGCTGACTGTAACCTTCACTTCCCACAAATACAGGACTGTGGCTCTGTACCCTTCTGCAGGACACTGACCCACTCACTGGCATTGTCTTAGAGGGGAAGAATTGTGCATTAGGAAAAAGGCTTACTGAAGTTGCTTCTTCAGGAGCAAAATGGGAGCACTAGACTGAGAATCTGTCTTAATTTTCTCCCAGCAGCAGTCAGGCACAACCTCTTTCTTCAGGCGGAACTGGAGGGGGTTATTTCAGACCAAGCAGCAATGTATGCTAATAAATTGTGGTTACAGAGGTGCAAATTCCACAACTAGGGAGGAAAAATAAAATAATAAAAAAGGCCTTTGAATATTTTAAATCTTTTATTTTAGTAGCTACACTTCTACCCACAAAATCTCCTCTGCAACTGGCTTTTATGTGGGCCTGGTAATGTGTTCTGAACTCCCATCTCTTAACTACGGCGTAGCACTATTTAACAGACAGCATTTTCAACACCTTTGCCAGTACAAACAAATCATTAAGTTATTTAGCAAATAAAAGAAACACAAAAAAACATCAGACCTACCATCAGACATTAAACCATCCCAGTGCTCCTGAGCACCAATTCCTCATTCACCCACTCAGAATTTCTTTCTATTCCTTTGGATTTCCAGCTGTTCCTGGGGCAGCTGGCAGGACTTGTTATGCAGCATATCGTTGAGCCACTCCTTGCTTGTGCCAGCAGAAACAGTGGGAAATGCTCCATCCTGAGTTCATTTTGGTCCTTTCTTAAAGCCATGACCAGGAAGAAACTCTTTACTGTGAGAGTAGTGAGACACTGGATCAGATTGCCCAGGGATGCTGTGGATGCCCCAGCCCTGGCAGTGCTCAAAACCATGCCTTGAGCAACCTGATTTAGTGAGAGGTGCCCCAACCATGGCAGTGGGGGTTGGGACTAGAAGATCTTTACGATACCTTCCAACTCTAAACATTCTACGATTCTATGATTTTTGGCCAGCCTTACTTTTGTGTCCATTCTTTGCTTACCTATAAGCAGACAGACTTCCTATTGCAGAGTGATGCTGACTTCCAGCTTGTAGTGCGGGGATCCTACAGGAACAACAGCAGCAGTTCCACTTGAAAGCATTTACTTCAAATATAAGACCTGGTTTCAGGGTGGGGAGGAGACTGTGAGAAGGGAAGAAAGAAACCAAGACTGATTCAAAAATAGAGGCAGGGCTGGCCTTAGCAAATGAAGTGCCTTGAGCACTATGAATACAGAGTGTGTCCTGCCCTGGAGAAAAAACCGAAACACCAAGTAGGACTGGGCATTAGGAGAAAGGCTCTGAAAGCCACAAGGTCATTGTAGGAAAGTCCTCGGTGTGATGATATTGGGGCAAGGGGTGACATTCTTTCATACACAGGGCAAAACAGAGGCTGGGGGCCCTGTGCACGTCTACAGGTGTCATTGGTTTAGGGCCAGGCTTTACATGTAATGCAGCCTGTCTCAGGAAGGTGTCATAAAGTGCTTCACAGCTGGTTTTACATGATACATGTGTAACACATCATGGACTTTGCTTGTGAGAATTCCTCCACTGAGGACAGGTCAGAACAACTTACCTACCACAGCCATAATCCCCTATGTGTGTTCCTGCCTGTGAAAAACAACATTTTCCCGTACAATTCAAGGGAACTGAAACCATCAGAAAGCCCTAGTGCAGCACTAGTCCAGAGACAGCTTATCCATATAGGGTAGGCTCAACAGAGGAATATGTAAAGGACACATGCTATGCTCCTGAAGTAGAGAAGTTTGAATTGCAGGTCAAACATGCTGGTAAAGGCCATGGTAGGCCATATTCAGACACCAGTAAGCCAAGAGCAGAGGTTTTTGATGTAGCCCTCTGCCCTGTTGGGAAGTAACAAAGATGTAGCAGATGAGGCAGTGACCCAGAGTCCTTTACTAGAGTCAGGAAAAAGAGTGAAAAGAACTTACAAGAAAGCAGTGGTGAAATTAGGGAAAGAAACCTCCAACACTGTAAAAATGAGGGAGATTCCAAAAAAGTACATTTGGGTTATCCAAAGAAATTCCAAGGATGAGTGCAGTTATTAGATGCAAAGAATATATATGTTGAATTGAGAGAGCCCTGATATTCCTGTATTATAAGAGATCAGGTGAGAATTCAGTAAATTAATCTCATATCATGTCACACATAACCTTGACATCCTACACATCCTGAGGACCAAAGCTTTGCACTACATAAGGCAGAGAGAATACTTCTCATAGCCTTTGATCCCATTGTCAAAGCACTCTGAAGACTGCTGGAATGGAGTTCCTATAGAGCAGACTACAACACCCTCAATCGCTACAAGTTGGCATCACTTGTTTAGAATTATTTATGGGAAACATAAAGGCTGTAAAATGTTATTTTTCCTCCTCTTTAGGTTAAGGTATGCTCCTTGATGATCAGATGAAGCCCTTTCACCATCACAGACGTGGAAGCTTACTTATGGTCATGAACATTAGGTGCAATAACATGGCCATAACCTTTCCATAAAACATGTGCTGTCATACACCGACCTGGTACTTTGAATGGTTGGTATGTCCATTGGAGAAAATTGTATATAAAAAGACATTTTCAGCTGGAGCCTTTCGATATGCAAGAACAACATACAGAGCCCATTGGTGTGAACACACATCAGGAGTTCAGACAGAATGAAATTTATGAAGGAAGGACACAGTTTCTACACTTACTTTAAGGCATACCGTGCTCCAAAGCTGCAGAGCTGTTCTTTAGCAAAGCTGCTCTGCTAAAATGCTAAACAAAATCTGTTTCTTTGAAGTCAGCAGGAGTCCTTGAAGATCATTTCAGATTCAGTGTGAGTCGTGCAAGGAATGATCTAGGGCCTTGATCACAACACATAGGGAGGGACTGAATTACTCTTCTCACATATAAATATAAGTAAGCTGTGTATGACATAAGGATTTTCATACAGCCCAGTTATTGAGGGTGAAGTGGACAAGTGTACAAGTTTTGATTGCAACAAGAAGTCCGAGAGAGGCTGAGTCCAGGCAGAAAGGTCTGATTCTTTAATTAGAGCAGAAGTGAATTAGAATTCCTTGGCTGAGGAAAAGACAGTTCTCATGATGGGATTTGGAAACAGTCAAGAGTAATTATCAAGAGGTTGGCTTCAACAAGGAACTGTAGAGGAAAAGGCAAAGTTTCTATTTTCAGTGTTCGTTTAACATAACCCTTTATTCTGTTTGCAGCCCACATGGTGACGCAACATTCTTCCATTTATATTCCCAGATTTTGAATCATAAATACATTAATTCACCTCTTAATTATTCATTTAGGAGTTTCTTTGTTGGGCTCTCAGGAGTACTATATTAGGCATTTCTTTTGTAAAATGCAGATTTAGAATGCAAGAGGAATGAAGACTTAGTCTCTTTTGTAAAACTACAGAGAATTTTAGTGAAAACCATACGAAAATAGACAAATTTTCAATTAAAAGAAATGAGTTTCCAAAAACACAGACTGCTAGACTCATGTTCTCTACATGTCTCTTTTCCAATATGTATCTAATCTTTTCAGATAAAAATGGAATAGTATGAAAGAAAAGTGTAACTTCAGAACATAAAAAATAAAAATATGAAAGTCTTCAAAAAATTCTGTTAGGTATACAAAACAATGATTTTTATCTTCATATCAGAAAGATTTTGTAAAAAAAAGATTTATTAGCTTTAGAGGGTTTTTTCCACATTTCACAATACAATCGAGACTCGTGAAGCTTTTCGAGGATAAATTTTGTTATAAAGAAGGTGCCTAAATAGATCTTATTGCCTTGTAGTCCTTACTCACAATAAAGAAAAATTACATTAAGAACAGTGTAATAGGCCCTAAGAACTGTTCACCCTTTTATACTACAGTGTTAATGACAGTTTAGATTTGTCTGGAAGCATATTTTATAGCTCTTTATTTAATGAAACCCTCACTCTTTTCAATTTTATTATACTCAATGAGGCCCCCAGTACAAGAAATACATGGGCCTGTTGGAGTTCATCCAGAGGAGGGTCATGAAAATGATTGGAAGGATGAAGCACCTCTCCTGTGAAGACAGGATAGGAGAGCTGGAGTTGTACAGCCTGTTGAAGAAAAGTGTTTGGGGAGATGTTATTATGGCCTTCTGGAAATTACAGGGTAAGATGGATGGAGAGAGAGTTTTTTTTTTTATCAGGGGCTACAGTGATACAAAGGGAGACAATATTTTTAAACTGAAAGAGAACAGGTTTAGAAGAGATATTAGGACGAATATTTTTGCTATGAGGGTGTTGAGGCACTGAAACAGGTTGCTGTGGATGACCCATTCCTGGAAGTGTTCAAGGCCATGTTGGATAGGGCTTTGAGAAACCTGATCTAATCAAAGATGTCCCTGCCATGGCTGTCAGGATTCAAAGTACATGATCTTTAATGTCCCTTCAAAACCAAATCACTCTGTGATTCTATAATTGTATAATGATGGGGAAAACAATTGTTCATAATCTTTCCAGCTCAAAGAGTTCAAATGGCATCACACAGAATTGAAGCTGCAGTGAAAAGAAGTTCCAAAGAAATTTGGAGTGCCAAGGATTTCTTCAAAGCAGAAAGACGAAGATCAGACTATAGGCTTGACTTTCAGTCTTTTCCCTTGACAAACAGTTTTTGGTGATTCACTTAGTCATATCTTCTGAATGAAAGGAAAATTGGCCATCATAATCTACCAGTAAAAACAACATAGTTCCCTCAATACTTTATTTCCCTTAAGCATCTAAGTGATAATTTATCTGAGCTACTTCTGAACCTTAGTAAAAAAGTTTGGTAAATCTGGATGTGATTAAGAGTGCACTTATTTTTAAAATAAACACATTGAAAAGTCTGGAACTCCCTTTCCAAGATCAAGGGGTTTCCAGTTAAAAAAAACCAAAAAAGTAAAAAATATTCTCACCTGAATCATCAGTAGTCTGTCTACTTGTCTACAAGGATACATACACTGTAACGTCTTGCAGGCATACCTCCTGGGTATGTTTACATGCAACTTTATTGTGGCATTGCAGAGGTGTAATTTTATGGAAAACTATATGTTGTGCATTAAAGCTTTTGCTAAGCATTAGATTACCCTTCTTATATATATCACAAGAATAGATCAAGATGACAAGATCAAGCATCCCTTAACTGACATCACACAGTGACTATATTTATCTAGTGTATTTTCCTTTCCTGAAGGCTACGGTATTTTGCCAATGTTTTGTGACAGAGAAAGCACCTCCATTAGAAAGAAAATTACAGACCACACTGAAAGCTGTACTTTATATCTATTATCCAAGCAGATCTAGATGACCAACTTGTAGCTTTATCCCTAATGAAACACTAAGAAATCTTCATGGCTCAGTATTTTTCATGGCTCTTCAGAAAAACTGTAGTTAGTCATTGCTATATCATACACATCCACAATAAGCCCGTGTGCATTAAAACATCCACCCATGCAGATTTTATCCGCCTATACATAGATAGATCTACTACATTTAGTTCTTTTCAGGTTACAATAATGATGCAAAAGCGTGTGTGGGTGAAGGCTTTCTACTGAAAGTGGATGAAAAAAAAGGAGAAGTGAATAAAGTGGAAATGCTGTGCTTACCAGCTCCCACTGTTCAGGCCACAGAGGGTCACTGAACTGCAGTTCATTTCCTATTCCACTCTCTGACTCCAACACTTTGAAGACTGCTGTAGGGATGTAATCATTCTTCTCGTGCTCGAGTGAAAACCACACAGAAAGATCAGTCATTTGCCTGCCCTGTTATTCACTCTCTTCCTCTTTTCATTTTTTCTGCTGTTTTAATATGTTTGTAAAGATCACTATTTCTTTGAAACAGTTTGAAATTTAGATTTATTAGTTAAAAAGATTTTATGACAGCAGCTGATTGTTCTCTGAATTCTATATGTTACACACTGCACAATGTTAATCTCTTCCAGTGGTACCTTTTTTATTCTTTATTTTTGAGGTTCAGTTCTCCAGAGCTCCCCAGAAACTCCATTTTCTAAAAGCTTAGGTTTGTTCTGAACAATGTATATTATCCATCACAGAGAACAAGCTTCACCAATTAAAAAAATTTAAATCCAAAGTTACAAACATAAACACAGAACAAGGGGACATGAATGTCATGAAAACTTCAAACATATTTTTTAATATTTTCTTGCAATGAGATGATTTGACACCTTAGATGATTTTGCTATGTGTGATGGAGCTATCAGTCTTGAAAAATAGTGTTGTCTCTTTTATTTTAGTTCTCTTACAAAGTAAGATGCTGGGATCACAAAACATCTAGGTAGTGGAGGCCAATTCAAGTGGGAAACTGTAAGACTGCACACACTCAGTCATGCCATTGTAGTCTTTTTCATGGTGGTACTCCTAATCCTGACACAAACAGATCAGCCCAAATGACTGCATCTTCCTGGTAGGGTTATGGAGCAGCATGTGCTCCTGGCTTCATGAAGATGAGTAAGCCTTGTGGCACATCATATGGTGAGATCCCTTCTCAGTCAGTGGGACCATGATGTTACTGAACTGCTGAGTGCAGAGTCTGACTCAGAGAATGCCCTTTGTCGCTGTTACTACAGTCATGATCACCGCATTTCATCCTTTTGGGTGTTGAGCTACTAGACTCAATCCAAACCAGAGTACAGACACAATTTCAGCACTCAAAGAAAGGAATCTTGGGTAAAAGAGGCAGAGGGAAGATCTCTAAGAGCACTGGGGGCAGGTTCTGCCTCTCACGCTCTGATTTTGCTTGAGAAATTGATTCCTTGTAAGATAGATATTATGGCCAGACTCAGACCTATGGTAGGGTAGACACTATGACTCAGGAATTTAGGCAATTCTGTGATTTCTGTTGTAGATGACTGATTTGTGAAAAGCAAAAGAAGATGTAATAAAATGAAGACATGGAACAGAAAAATGTGATGTCTTCACTACTGGGAAAAAATCTTCAAATATAGCAAAATGGTGTCCATTTCTACTTATTGTGAATGCTTGTCCTTGTGTTATTTTAATTCACTTAGCTGTATTAGGAAATCATCCCCCAAACCCATGAAACACCTGAAATGTTCATTCCCGTAACACAGCAACAGGCTCTTAAAACATTTTTAGTATAGTATTGTTCTTACAATTTTTACCACCCCTTGTCAAAATAAATCAAACTACGATAATCTCCATAAGCACTTTAAAAGGATTAAAATTACGGGGAATCATTTTATATACCAAATTACTTTGTATATTTCTATTCTCTTGAATGAGAGGGGAAAATGAATTGGAAATCAAAAGAGGCAATTGCTCTTTTGATATCAGCATTTTCTTTTCTATGTGCGTAATTAAATAGATCTTAAAAGAGAGAGACACAGAAAGCAGGGGAAAGAGGAAAGAAAGGAAAAAGGGACAAAGGGAAGTGGTGATAAAAGGTATTATATGGTCACAATTAAAATATTTATGCATCTTCTTAAATCTGTGAAAGACATTGTCCATCAGGTTCTTATCTCAGGATTGCCATAGGCTACTGAAGACTGCAGCTAAGTCTGGAGGACTGTCTGGGTGACTTCCATGACACTGTCGCTAACACTCCAGATAAAAATGGCAGTCTGCATGGTGAAAAGAAAGAGAAGAGGACAGGATACTAGAGCAGTGTGTGGCTGAAGCTTTTCTACCACAGACTGTTTGTTCTCTGTTTATTGAAGAGTTCCTAAGGGAGCTGGAACACAGGACAGAGGCCACACAGGTGCTCTGAGCTGTTACTGGTCATAGGCACAAAAACTTCTACCTGTGACAGCCTATGCTGCTGAGCTGTGCTAAGAGAATACTGAAGGCATCGTCAGATCTAGGCTGACTCCTCATGTCTTCAACTACCTGAAAGGAGGTTGTTGCCAGATGGGGGTTGTTTTTTTCTCCAAGTGATAAGCAACAAGCTGTGAAGAAATGGACTCATGCTGCACCACAGGAGATTTAGATTGAATATTAGGAAAAACTTTCTTCATGAAAAGAGTTGTTAAGCATTGGAGCAAGCTGTCAGGAGAAGGGGTTGAGTTGCCATCCCTGGAAAGTGTTCAAGAAATGTGAATGTGGCACTTGGAGATATGGTTTAGTGGTGGACTTGGTGGTGCTGGGTTAACAGTTGAATTCAATGATCTTAGGGGTATTTTCCAAACTGAACAATTCACTAAAACAGTTGAAGCTGTCATATGCAGTTATGGACTTGCTAAGGTGAGCTCTGTCTCCAAAGACCATGTGTTACCAACTCCTGTAATGTTTATTTGTATGATGACATCAGTTAACAAGTATTCGGACTACCCCATCTTCTTGCGGATCCAATTCTAATCAATAAAATGTGGGAGTCCTGATTATTAACAATTCAGGTCATCCAATGAAAGATAAAATGGAGTTATATGACAACAGTTTAATGAAAGATAATTAAGGTTATGTGATATTTAAAAGCATCCTATCTTTGTTAGCATGTGTGCATGTAGAACTTTTGCACCTATTTCATCTGCAACACAAATGTGTCCTCTTTTCTTGACAGTGATCCCCAGGTATATTCCCATAGCAGAATTCTTATCAAGAAGTTTAATCTGCATGTATCTAATACAAGATCTTTTACCCTGCTTGCCAAAGAAAATTGCTTAAACATTTGTTCAGAAGCAGGAAAAAATTCTGTATTCACTGATGACTGCATATTGAGTTCTATCAAAAATTTTGGGAGCATTTTTCAAAAATTATTTCACATTAAAGAGGGAAAAATGTCAGGAGAAGAGTGGGTATAACATTCAAGCCCCTGATGGACCTTTCTTGATGAGTTTTCTGCATAGTATTCTCAAATGCTTTATGTAACCTGAATTAATTACTAAATCTATCCCCTTCATTATCTAATTAACTCATTCCACTGGTTTTTTCCTTGTCTTTAAAAAGCTGTTCAATTACTAACATTTCAGCATCTGCTTCTGTATTCTGATGCAAGGCAGAAGGATCTGATAGTTCTTTTAACTTGTTCCGACATGTGAATTTTCAGAACCTTCACATTCTCCCCCAGCATATAGTTAGCTACCCATCTGGTTGATTTTTTGATGGAAGGGTTTTCTAGTGCTAGAAAAGCCGTACCAGAAGAAGGAGAGGAGTAGGTAGAGCACAACAGGACCACAAGCCGTATTCCTAGGCACAAGGAAAACAAGGTTACCCTTTATGGTTTTAGATAGAGGAATAAGAAGAGAAGACAGCAGTTGTACAGTATACAAGGTGGTAGTTGGAAAGCTTAGGGTATAAGACCTGAGTTTCTGTGGCAGAGAAAAGAATTAAAAGAAATGTTCATTCTTTCATTTATTCATAGAAGAAGACACTACAAGAAAAAGAAAAGTCTTTGTAGTTCCTGGGGGCTTCCCTAGTCTCAGATGTTCTTTAAACTGCATCCAAATTTTTGCTTTGGACCCCTTTTTAAAGGTCCTTTATGCATAGAGAGTGGTTTTGGAGCTGTGAAAGTATTACCTGTCTTGAACTATTGAGTTCAATAGTAAAGAATACTAGATTATTCCTTATAATGTATTCATTTCTTTCCCACTCTGTGTTACTTATCCTTTTGATTTCTTCAATTAAAATTACTTAAAAATAATTTAAAGGCCCCTGACTAGAAATAGAGCTCTGAGCTAAAGTTTGTCCTTCATGAGCTGTCAGTTTTAACTGAGCTACAGCTGGTGTTTACTGTTTTTGGAGATATTTGATGGGCAGTGGTACTGATTAGTTATCTGTCTTCACACTATATTATGTTTGGTTTTTAAAAGGCATAGGGAGAATGTGCATGGGACTTTGTTTGCTCTCAGATTATACATTCTTTATGCTCCAGGATTGTTCCCAAGTTACCAGTCTCCTTCCCCTACTTTCGTAACTCACTTGTCTTTTTCCTGGATGAGAGCTGCTCAAATCATTCTGTTGACTTACAAAGCCCTTACATTCTCAAAAATTCTTCCCTTGCCTGTCCCTCAGCCTCATGCACTTCTTCCTGCTCCAACAGCAAAGAATTCCAAGTGCTGGTGCTCAAAGAAACTGGAAGGATTTCCCCCATCTGGTTTCTTTTAGGGAACTGATATTATTCTCAAAAGAAGGAAGCAACAGGGAAGGCCAGAAAGAAAATGAAATTAATGTAGCATCTCAGGATATAGTTCTATACCCCCTTCTATGAGCAAGAAATGAGAGTTCTTATCATTTTTCCTCCTTTCTGAAAGATGTGATGAATGAAGGGCCCCTAGAAAGAGGCAGGGAGGTCCTGCACCATCTTCAGAGGTATGGATGGAGGAAAAAAATCCTTAGGAACCTGTAAAAGATGTAATGTTGTAATAGCACAAATAATTAACAAACAGGAAATCTGCTAGGTGGGGAAGACAGAGACCATGTTCAGCATGAGTTCAACATACCAGGTTTCTAAATGTTACAATATACAGGAAACATAATTTTTGTTTGCACTGAAGAAAGTGGATTTGGATCTTACGACCTTGGAACCCTTAGCGCTTGCTAGGAGTCTTGACAGAAACCCTTGAAAGCACTGCAAGTCATTCATTGTCTGTCATTCAGTGTGTGCTGGATACCAGCCTCATCACCTGTTCTGTGACAGCTGGGTCACAGCTCTTGCATGTGACCCCAAATGGCACCCACAACTACAATAGCGTTAATTTTCTTGATTCCTTACAATTATAACTTGGCTGTGATATCAAAATATTACTAATGGCAACCATTTCTGCTTAGACTGTATGTGTGCCTAACATGCTTTTCTAAGACTAAAATTGTCTATGGTTTTTTGCATGCTGTGTGTCTTTCATACACTATTTGGGCAGATAGGTGGCTTCAAGGACTGTGTAGAAAAAAACAGAGAAGCTTGACAGCCACAATTACGATGATATGTGGTGAGTCATAAAATTGCCAAGTTCCAGGAAACTGGGAAGTATCTACTTGTGGGTACTGCCCAGAGAAGAGCATAACACAGGCTTTCTGTTCTCCCCTTCAAGCCATGTCTGGCCAGGGTGAGGCTAGTTGTGACTCCCTGATGCTGTGCCATTGGCACCCAGGGCAGGCAAAGTAAGATTTTAGCTTATCCATCTTGCTGTAAGATCTCTTTGTGTTCTGTTACTGGATTGAAAGCTGATCTGAGTGTCTAGATCTGTTTGCACTTTTCAACCAAATTTCATCTTTATACTGGTTATACGCCCAGTGTCCCTTCACACACTACATGGACAGAGAGTCTTGTCATGCAAGAGTAGACATGAGTATGCTTTGAGCAGTTTAAATGCAGCCTAAGATAATGGGTATGCAGCAGTAACAGTCTAATATAATCAATATAGATCTGCCTCATCTCTTCCTATTATCAAACATTTTTCTTATCCTTACACTCGGACAGAACAGCTGCTCCTAGAGGTATTTCTTTCATCCCTACTATCTTTATGAATCAATATCAATGACAGACCATGACTGAGATCCCAAGGCATAATTTCCAGTATAAAGAAAGGTTAACAGTGTTGGAAGAGAACCTGACATAGAAGTAAAATTAGAGTTGTTTGGTTTGGGTTTTGGTTTTTTTTTTGTTTTTTTTTTTTTTGAGATAATGAATAGCATCTGATTCCTTAGTACACTGATAATGTTTCCACAGAAACTCTTCAGAATGAACAATAACTTTGAAATGTGGTTCCAATAGTCTGAGCAGGTGTGGATCACATAGAAAACAGTGAAAATGACCATGGGGTTGTATCCTTTTAGTAACACTCGTAACACAGATCAGTTTGTTGCAGGGCAGCAGATCATAGGTGATGTGGAACAGAACTCTTCAGAGCATTGTGAAATGAGCAGAGATTTCACTATCTGATATGTGATATTTAACCTGCAAGCAATGAAGATCCTTGTTCCCAATGCAGGGTATTCCTTTATTTATCAACAGAAGCTTTAGGAGCAAGATGAATGCGAAAACTCTTCTGAGTATGAGAACTCTAACAGCTATGTTTCGTACAGCTGGACACTTTTCCAGGTCTTGTTAGGGGGCTATAATAACCTTTCATTTATAACAACCTGGATAATAGTGGCAGTGGTCTAAAAGGCTGGGGAACAATACCTCGATCACAGAAGTACCTATTGTTTGAAGAAAAGAATGGTGTTGGAGTGTTCCTTTCAAATCCCAGGCAGCATTTGAACACATCATTCGTGCTCAAGCACTGTAACTAGCATAGAAAGAAAAAGGACTGTGCCACAATTATAACCACATGCTCTGAGTCATGCAGTTGCAGAGTTCTGGGAAATTATAAGGCCTCCGGTTCTGGGCACTGACCAGACAAGATGACAGTGTCAAGAAAGCCCTCATTGATCACAGGGGCAGAGCAAGAGAAAACAGCTGTAACAACTCAGAAAAAAGACTTGACAGCTCAATGAAGATCTTTGCACAGTGCTCAGCAGCAGCCAAGAAAATAAGCAAAATGTTGGGATTTAGAAACAGCTAAGAATTGTGGAAGGGAGTAGAATATTGCAGAGCAGGAAGTGCTGGGACAAACTTCCCTTGTATGCAAGTTACACCTGCATTTTTCCGGGACTTCTACATCTTTCCATGGAGCTGACACAAGGAGATATGGAGAGGTGATAAATGATTAGGTGGACCATTGATCTGATCCAGTCATGCAATTTCTATGTTTCTGACAGTTGACTAGAATCATAAAGTTAGCCTGTGGCACAAACTAGTAATAAACCTTTATCTCAAGAGCCCTTGTTCAGTTCCCTTAACCACAAGACCATCCTTCATCTCCAATTTCCTCTTTCCATTTCATCTGAAAATATCAAAGGAACATAATTTCTCCTAATATTGTAGCATTCCAGTCCTGACCAAAACCAGGAAGTGAGCAGCAGGTGAACAAAAATTAAGCTGACATTTTCAAACTTCAAACAAAGATCTGTGTGAGGCAAGGAATGGTTCTGTTAATTTAATCCAAATTGGTGCACTCAGCTCTGGTGATAATCTGATCCATACCACAGCAAGTTTGCAGTCAAAAGAACAAAATAGTGTGTGAATTATGCTGAAACCAAGAAACACAGTCTGTCCATGACCATACATTCAGTAGTTCAGGATGGGAGCAGGAAAAGTGGGAGGGAGGGATGGGGTGATGAATAAGACTCAAAAATAGATTGGCGTGGTGCTTAACAGCAGTTGAGAGTGAAAAAAAAAAAGAAAGAAAAGAAAACAAAATTGAGGCAGGTATAAATGGAGGTATTGAACCTAAGTCAGAGGAAATATCCCAGCACTATGTAAGAAGCTAGTAAAACCATATTTTGAAAAAACATGTGGTTCCCTAGCCCTCTTCTATTAAAGGCATATTATACAAATGGATTAACTGCTTTGAAGACTAATAAAATGACTATAAAGAGGAGATACAAAAGTCACTGAGGGGTTAAAAGTAGCATAGACGTTATTGAGAAGAGAGCCTGATCAAAGACATGCAGAACATCTGGAAGTAAACATGTGGATGTTCCAGTGGTGAGTGGGCTATTCATACATGTACCAACAGAAAATACAACTGAGACAAATGAGAAGCAACCTTAGAGAATTGCCTAGTCTAAGGCCAAATTTTAAAATTCTTATTAAATTTTTATTCTTTGTTTAGTTGGGTACACAGTGACTTCAGCAGCATTCATTTAAATACAAACTGAGAACCACAGGACAGACCAGGCATTTCAGATCTGTGAGTCAGGACTGGAGTTACTGTGTGTAGAACTTTGCTCCTCCTCTATGACTATTATTAACTTCATTCCCCCCTCTATTTTCCCCCAGATATGAGACACTGCAGCTGACTGATTTATGTCAGAAATACTTCTCCTTCCCTTTACAGACCCAGCACGCAATGGGTCTACATTTCACACACCACTCCCTGGTAATCTACTCCTTTTGCTTCTCATCAACTCTTTGGGAACTGCTTGCATTTAGTTCCTATGTGGGGTGTGGATGTGGAAGAGAAAAATCTTTCAATCTTCCCTATACACATCTGTGTAGGGCCTGTAAATTCAGTCTTTGGTAGCCTCTTTAAAATATAACACAAAAAGCCCTAAAGATTTCTCCCACCAAAGCACTGTCAAATTGCTGTAACAGTATTAATATGCGTCATTTTAGTTTTTCCAGTCATTTATACTAAAAGAATGAAAATTGTTAAAACAAAAGGTTATAATTCTGCTACTGATGTGCTAAGTAATGCTTTATAAAACCTGAAAAATGAATTGCATTTAGTCCCTCTGTTTCTCAAGGAAACACAATTTAACTCTTTACATTTGTTAAAACATATTATAATGTCTATAAATTGATACAATGATAGCTGCAAGAAGGTTACTGTAGTGGTGTTATTTTTAACACCAGAAGTTACTTCAAGCCTCTAGTCAAAACTATATTGATCCCTTTTCCTACGAACCAAATGCCTTATTCATCTGTTCCAAGTTATTTTTTTTCTAACCATTTGTCATTTACATAACACTGAGTAACCAGTCTTGGGAATGTCCTAAACTACAGAAAGCCTCTATAATAATTTCTGACACAGTGGATTTCATGGAGAAATCCCTATATTCATCAGCTGCAGATTCATTGCACTTTCTGTTTGACTAACCATTTCCTAGTGGAACACTGATATTTTATTTGGCTGGCAATAGCTCCTAGCACAGAAGAACAGTTGTATTTTTGAAACTGGCTATCGGAAAGAATTTCCTTGCTTATTTTTCCTCTGCGAGTCTATGTGTGCACATGCACGTGTGTAACTGTGTGCATGCACGCGTATGCAAGTATTTTAATTAAACATGTTGGGTGTAAGTTCTATTTGACACATCTGTGCTCGTTATACAAATAAAGAAAGCCAGTGAAGTATGAGTAGTTCCTCTATGTATTTAAGCCATTTCATTAGAATGTCTTTTTCTCTCTCTCTCTTTGTGTATGAAGCAATTCACTTGCAGTCAGATTCTTGACTGATATATAGACTGTTCCTCTGTTATTATTTGTTGGTTCCTATAGTATGCAGAGACATTTCTATATATAGCTTGTACTTTACATGGGAAAAAATATTCATATAAGTTGCCCTGAATTACTTTTTCTACTGTCCTAAAATATAAGCTCCAGTAAAGCACGAACAAATTCTTCACCTAGGAGGGACATAAAATGTCACCTAGCATTTTATTTTTGTTTCTAGCTCTGTCCCTTTGTGTTTCAAATTATCTTCTCATCCATAGTGTGTTTCTCAACAGAAAGAAGTAAGGGGGGGAAAAAGTAAAATAAGACCATTGAAAATGAGCCTTTCCAAAAATGAAAATAACATTTTATCATCCTGGGATTTCCAAGATTCATGAAAAGAAATAGTATTACAAAATACATCTGAAGTTGGAGTTTACTACTGTAATAGATTTCTCTGTGGAGTCAGGCTATCTCTGTTGCTTCAGCAGATCTGGGAATCCTCAGATTTATTCCTTGCATGCAGGGTGGCAGAATAAGGATGTTGAAACCAATCATTTACTTTGGGATTCTACTGGATTTGATTTGCAGCTTGAAGTTTCTCAGTAATTTTAGTTCTTGCTCTCTTTTGTTAATAAGTTTTGAGTCTCAACACCCTTCTTTTCTCCTCGTCTTTTTTCTTTTCTATTTCTTAAAGGTTTTATTGGTAAGATTCCTTAGAAAGAGAGCACATAGTTTTCAGAAAATACCTCTTCTTCATTTAGACGTAAGTATTACAGAGATTTTAACTCTCTCACAGCTTATGAAATATTTAATAAGATACGATAGTGGGGGTTTATCAAGCCATGATATGTGGCACTACACATGTGGACATACATTCACTTTTTATCGCTCCTTTGTTTTTGTTTTTGTTGGGTTTTGTTTTGGTTTAGTTTGGTTTTGGTTTTGTTTTGTTTTTGGGGTTTTTGTTGTTTTTGTTTGGTTTGGGGATTTTCTTTTGGGAGGGGGAGTGTTTGGGGTTTGGTTGTTTTGAGTTTTTTTATTGCTTTCTTTTGGTTTTTTCTGTTTGGCAACTAGTTGAATCTACTTCCATTGTACTGATCTTTTCTACAGGAGTAAAACTCATTTGGTGAATATCTTTTTCCATCCATTTAAAATATTATGGTTTTGCAGTTTTCCATTTTGTTAAATACTAACACCAAAGCAGTCTGGTCAGTCAGCATGAAAGGTATGACCATAGTAAACAATTAATTCAGTGATTCTGATGAAAACAAACCGTTAGCAGAATTTAACCTGCTATGAGGAAAATGCTTAAGCTCAATGTTACAAAAACTTTACAAGAGAAGGTGCAAAATGCTGTTAATATTTCCCAGAAAAACTAGGAAGAGGTGCTTGAAAAAATCTAGCATAGAAATGGATCAGACAGATCGTGAAACAGATGGGTGCCAGTGCCTAACCACACAATTCACCTTTTTCTTTGCTTCTACCAGGCAGCCAGATAAATTGATTTAAAAAAAAAAAAAAAGATGCATGAAAGGGGAAATCTCCTTCCTGTAATCCTAAGGTAATTTTTGAGAGTGTATATTTGTGCATATGCATCTCCTCCTCCAGAGAGTCTCTTTTCCTACTCCAATTTAAAGCAAATATCAGTTATTATCCCAACTGGAATATGTCCCTGCCATACTCCAATCGTAATCCCAGTCTATCTGACAGAACATTTCACTAGAAGAGTTTAATTTTTCCATATCATTTTGCCTCAGTGGGAGCTGCCTTCTATCCAAATGTTATAAATTAACCTTTTTTTGAGTCCCTAGGAAATGTGCTGTATCATTTACCTCCTGTCACATTAACTCTTGTTACTTGATATCTCCTGTGCAAAGTACAGAGGAGATTTCACCAGGTATAAACTCTCCTTATCTTCAGGTGCTTTGGACAGACTTCAGATTTCCCCTGGACCTCCCTCTTTAGCTTTTTCAAATTGTTTTACAGTTCAACTTTTCAGTTTCATACCTGATTTTTTCTCCTAACTTAGGTATTTTTGATAAATATATTTTATTTATGGTTAGGGAAAATTAGCTAAGCAGGCCTACTAGATTTTATTTTTCTCAGTGAGATACATTTTATATATCTCTCAAAATCCTTTTTGTCATCTGAAAATATATATATTGAAGTTCCTGGACCATTGTTCATTCACTGATCGATTAAAAGCTGTATTATATCATATTGCACCCACTTTCCATGTTTCCTTTAAAAGATAGGAACTTGTCAGATAGAAAAAATTGACAAATGACATCTCTTCTTTTCTTCCATGTGGTCTTAGCCTTCATTAATGGTACCTCACCTCATAATTTTCAGTTGGATTTCTTTATTTACAAGTTTACTGAGGCATCTGACATTCCTACATACATCCTTCAGCTGCATAAAATTAATGGTGTGGCAAAAGAAAGATTTAAAGAGGGAAGGAAAATTTGTTTCCTGATTCTTTGAATCTGGACATACTTAGAATGCTTTTTATATCTCAATTTTTACATCAAAATGAAAGGAAGAGGAAGTCTGGGAAAAAGAAATGTGTTGTTGAACAATATTTTACTTCTGCAAATGAGCAGAAAATCTCAGGGTTTGATGTTACATAAAGATAGAAAGATACACCTCTGTATTCACTGTAGTCTGTGAGTTTCTTCTTTCTCACTCTAGAACTTTTATCTCATTTAAACAAATGCTTTTCTCTAAAAGAGTTATAAAAAGGCATTTGTTTGGACCTAATCTTGATGTCTAGTGGAAAAGAAATTAACTTTCCTGGAATAGAATAGCAGAAATAAAAAGACAAAATGTGTAATACTACATAGTGCCTGTACTTTACTTTCCAGCCACTTAGATTGTGTTCCTAATATTTTTCAAACATCCTCTTGTATAAGACTAGGTCACTTGTTACTGTCCAAATGCCACATCATTTCTTACACAAAGAATTGCAGGATGTACCTCAAGGCACTTGAGCATTGGGATTATGATGAGATATTGAGACTCTTTCAGAAAAAAAAAAAAGAATGCAGGAAATTCTGGGACTGAGATTAAAGAAAATAAAAAAAAATATTATTTAAAAACAAACTTAGAAAGATATTATATGCAGTGCAGTTTTAATACAAAAAAGTTTCACTTAGCCTGCATGTATGCTCGTAGAAACACTGTTGAATCCTTTAGGTTGGAAAATACCTCTAAGATCATTGAATTCAACTGTTAACCCAGCACCACCAAGTCCACCACTAAACCATGTCTCCAAGTGCCACATTCACATTTCTTGAACACTTTCCAGGGATGGCAACTCAACCCCTTCTCTTGACAGCTTGCTCCAATGCTTAACAACTCTTTTCATGAAGAAAGTTTTTCCTAGTATTCAATCTAAATCTCCTGTGGTGCAGCATGAGTCCATTTCTTCACAGCTTGTTGCTTATCACTTGGAGGAGAAACCAACCCCCATCTGGCAACAGCCTCCTTTCAGGTAGTTGTAAAGAGCAATAAGGTCCTCTCCCAGCCTCCTTTTCTCCAGAAGTAACAACTCCAACTCCCTCAGCTGCTCCTCATAAGACTTGTGCTCCAGACTCTTCACCAGCTCCATTGCCCTTCTCTGGACATGCTCCAGCGCCTCAATGTCTTTTGTGTAATGAACAGCCCAAAACTGAAGACAGGATTTGAGGCGAGGCCTTGCCGAGTAGAGAGGGACAATCACTGTCCTCATCCTGCTGGCCACACTATTTCTGGTACAGGCCAGGATGTCTCTGGTCTTCTTGGCCACCTGGGCACACTGCTGGCTCATGTTCATCCATCTGTCAACCAGCACCCGTAGGTCCTTTTCTGCTGGGCAGCTTTCCAGTCATTCTGTCCCCAGTCTGTACCACTTCATGGGGTTGTTGTAACCCAAGTGCAGGACCCAACACTTTGCCTTGTTGAACCTCTGAACATTGGCTTCAGCCCATCAATCCAGCCTGTGCAGATTCCTCTACAGAGACTTCCTGCTCTCCAGCAGATTAACACTCCTGCCCAACTTGGGGTCCTCTGCAAATTCAGCGACGGTGCACTCAATCCCCTGATCCAGACTACTGACAAAGATATCAAACAGGACTGGCCCTGGCATTGAGCCTCGGGGAACACCACTAGTGACCAGTCACCAGCTGGATGTAACTCCGTTGACCACTCCTTTATGGGCCCAGCCATCCAGACAGTTTTTTCACAGGGAACAATACACCTTTCTAAGACATGAGAAGTCAGTATCTTCAGAAGAACACTATAGGACACACTGTAAAAGCTTTACTAAACTCCAGGCAGGCAACACTCACAGCCCTTCCCTCATCCACTAAAGGGGTCACCCTGCTGTAGATGCTGACCAGGTTGTTCAAGTGGAATCTGTCTTTCAAAAACCCATGCTGGATGTGCCTGATGCCCTGGTTGTCCTCTAAGTTCCTTATCATGGCACTCAAAATGACCTTTCCTGGCACCAAGGTCAGACTGAGAGGCTTGTAGGTCCCTGGATCCTCTTTCCAACCCTTCTTGAAGATGGGCATCTCATTTGCCAACGTCCAATCAACTGAAAACATCCAGCTTAGCCAAGACTGCTGGTAAATGATGGAAAGTGTCTTGGTGAGCATTTCCACTAGCTCCTTCAGTACTCTTGGGTGCATCCCACCCAGCCCTATAGATTTGTGCATGTCTAAGTAGTGTAGAAGGTCACTGACCATTTCACCTGGGATTATGGCATTTTTGTGGTGCTCCTTGTCCTTATCTTCCAGCTCAGGGGGCTGGGTATCTGAAGAACCATGGGTTTTGCTATTGAATGCATTAGGCCCTTCAACCTTTTCCTCATGGTTTCTCACTGTGTTCCTTCCCTCATCCAGTAAAAGATGGAAATTCTCCATAGCCTTCCTTTTGTTGATGATATATTTATAGAAACAATCTTTGTTGTCTTTTATGGTAGCAGTTAGATTGAGTTCTAGTTGGGCTTTGGCCCTTTTAATTTTCTCTCTACATAACCTCGTAACATCCTTGCAGCATGGTCATCCAGGTCATCCAGGCTGGTCTGCTTCCCCACTGGCTGATCTCTTGGCATATGTGGTTGGCATTCTCCTGTGCCATTATGATTCTCTTGAAGAATTTCTAGCCTCCCTGGACTCCTTTTCCCCTTAGGACTGCCTACCAAGGGACTCTCTCAATCAGTTGCCTATACGGGCCAAAGTCTGCCCCTCTGGAAGTCCACTATGACAATTCTATTGGTCCCCTGCCTTGCTTCTCCATGAAGTGAAAATTCTATCATTTTGTGACCAAGAGAGCTTCTAACCATCACATCACACACCTGTCCTTCTCTGTTTGCAACAGCAGATCCAGTGTGGAGCCTTCCATTGTTGGCTCCCTTGCCACCTGTGTCAGGTAGTTATCTTCCACATACTCCAGGAACCTCGTGGGTTCTTCTGTCTCCACAGTGCTGTATTTCCAGCAGATGGCTGGGAAGCTGAATTTCACCATTGTCTTTCCTTTCTGAACAATTTACAGTCATCTGCTGTGGCAGTCTAGTTGCACTAGTCATCTACCATGTCTCCATGATGGCAACTATGTCATCGTTTTCCTGCTGTGCAATGGTTTCCAGCTCCTTCTCTTTGTTGCACATGCTGAGTCCATTGCTGTAGATTCACTTCAGTTGGGTTATCAATCCTGCTGCCTTTTTGGGGGTAGAAATTCTAATTCCTGAATGACCATTCTTAGGTGCTTTGATGGTTTCTAACACATCAGTAACTCTCATATCCTTTCTGCTGCTTCAATAATTATGGCATCTTGCTTCCAGAAATTGGCACAGCTTCATGGGGAAAGGACTGAAAGTTCAACCATCCTGAGGTTACAAGGAATCATGAAGGGACTTTGTGAGACAAGCCTACCACATCTGCCCCACACACTGGAGACTAAGTCCACTAAAGGTTTTAAACAAGATTTAAATATTTTACAGTAATTTTACGCATTCATATAGGTGAAATACCCTGGGTTTTAAGGTGCTTGAAATATCCAAGTGTCACTGTTTTTACTAGGTCAGTTTTGGAGATTGCTGAAGACTAAATGTCTTCTGCCTTAACAGAACTGGAGACATAGACAAGTACCTCATTCTAGGCTTTGATTAGGCTTGAGTTGTTTTGCCTGTTTCAAATGTGATGCTTAGTTTGGTCAAAACAGCCATGTTGGAATAGAAGCTCTACAGAATCAGCTAGAGAATTCAGGGGAAATAGCTGTTTTTGCAGATCATGGGCAAGGAAGTTCAGCGAGAGTACTCAATGCTCATTTAGTTTTGCCTCATGAGTTCAGTTCTTCTGACCTTGTGGTTGTCAGGGGGTCCTCTCCTTAAGAACTTACAAATGTCATGCAGTAGCTAACATTGCAAGAATATTAGACTCACATAATCATAAAACCGCTGAGTTTAGAAAAGACCTCTAAGATCACCGAGTCCAGCCATTGTCTCTATCTCTTCTTTCACAACTGTTTTAATCATATTTAAGTAGTCCTTAGACCAAACAAAAAGAAGGTCATGTGATGGCACAGTAGCTAGAACATTCATGTCCTTGGAGATGCAACACATCTCTTCCCCTCATGTGAATTACTTCATCAGCAGATGAAAGAGGTTTGAATTCTTCTTGTTCTAGAATTTGGTTGTTCCAAATGCTCAGAATCCTGTGTGGGAGCTTAAACTACTACTGTGAGCAAAACCAAAAAGGGATGTCACCACCATCAAATAATTTTGTGAAAAAACCCATTAGCTGTGGACATGGTTCCAGATTATGCTGCTTTACTAGCAGTGTGCATTGCCCTGTAACAGACATTGACCTTATATTCCATAAAACAAGACAGGCAGATTTTTAAAATGCATATCTCTTCTACTGACTAGCGTAGGCAATTTCCTGATTAGCATGTCTGCTTTGCAGAGCCCATATATAAACACCTACTTCCTTTTACAAAAGTTATATGACATCTCTACTGTTACTTTGGGAGCATATTAAATTAAATTGGAGAATTTACTTCAAAAATGAGAAATATTTGAAAACAACTGATTATAATGTATATCATTACATAGGTCCCTGCACACTAGTATGTGTTAAAAAGGTGACTGTGGAGTGAGGTGTAGAAGTGCATTTGATGTATATACATAAAATTCTCTAAAACCAGCAGTATACTTGCTCATGTCATTGAGACAAGAATCATCATTATAGTGCAAAAACGTGATGCCAGGACATTTGAATTCATTTTATATCTTTATACAAGTAGGAGTCATTTGCAGTTGTCTGCCACCACAAGGTATTGGTGAAGGTTACTTCCACTTAAAGAGTGCACATAAAGTTAAGTATTCTACTTGTGCAGAAACAACTGGTTAAGAAAAAAAAATATCTCTTGTGTGATAAGTTCTTCAAAATCCCATTTTTGTTGTGTCAATCTCAAAACAGGAGCTTTAAAATTCAGACACCACACAGATGCCAAGAAACCAAAGAAAGCCATTCTTCATGGGACTTCACTATGATAATGACCAAAGCAATGGCAGCTAAACGATCACAGAAGAGCTGCATGAATGTGACATGAGTTAAATACCTAAAGTACAATTCATCAGCAGTGCAAAAAAAGTAGGAGTAAGTACAGTAAAAATATATATTTCGCTCTAGCAAAACATTTAGTAACTTTCCATAACCATTTCATTTTTCCACTGATATTTAGAGCCAAATATTGAAGACTTAGTTGAAACTGAAGATAATGTTAACACTTTGTCAAGCATTTGAATCCCTTCCAGTATATTGTAGTATAATCCGCTGTCCACAAACATCCCCTTCATTATTGCCTAATTACATGCAAATTTCATAAAATGAATGAGTTTTAAGTACTTGTCAATCTGTCATCCTAGGAACCACTGAAACATTTTGACTGCTGGATAAATAATCAGCAATAATCACACTATGCAAATTTGATATTTTCTGTACAATTATCTGAAACCATAAATAACTGGACACAAAGACATTTGGCATTCTCTCAGAAAGACTTGACCTACAGGCTTTTTTATTCCAAACAAACATGCTTGCAGAATTTTTAAATTTCTGCCTAGCTAAATGTGACCAGTAGAAAAAGAAATAGAAGCATTTAGTGTATTAATATTTTAATACAACCTGGGAAAGGTTCCTTTCTTCTGTATTATTAAAAAAATAACAACATTTGGTTTTATTGATTGTACTTCCAGAATTTTATTTCTTTAGATATTTGCTTTTCATCTGTAATTATCACATTGTATTTTGGTTTTTGCTTCATACTTTTGAAGTAATAAGGGAATGAAGTGAGAGGTATTGCTGACTTTTAATATTCCTCCCCTCTGTACTTGTTGTAGATCTTTTATGGTGTTTCATACCACGATCCATTTTGACATTTCTAATGCACTGCAGGAACTTCAGCAGACTCAATACCAGGAGGCTAATCAGGATTACAGACAAGCTCAGAAATACATAAACAGTGAATGCAGGTGAAATTGTGAACTCCAAAACTACTTTTACTTCCTGTTTACTCTGAGGGTTGCATACAGGTGCCTGTGTGCATATATGTACATATGCATCTTGTTGTGTCTGTTTTATGAATGTGTTTTGAATCCTCAAATGTTGGCTCAGAATCTGATATTTTTCTATAAACAGTAACAAAACTCTATGAAATATATACAAGTAAAAAAAATTCTTTTCATTCAACCAACATCAAGTTTACTCTGCGATAAATATTTCCATTAGTGTTTACCACTGAAACAACATAAAGTCTAGATAGTAGGCTGATAGCACAAAATCTGTATTTAAGACTCTTTCATTTTAGCTTAAAATGAATGCATATTAAGTACAGTTACATGACTTTCAGTAAGAAATCTTGGTCCTGATCTATCTGCCACTGAAATGTTAGGTATCTGCACAATAATTGTATCAAGGTTATTATATAGGGCTTAATGTAATCCTTTTGTTCTTTAGACTTGCCACAGTTAAGGCAATTGTTTATATAGAAAACTTGATTTGATGAATTTCAAAATTTTAAGATCTCAAACTGTCTTTGCCTAGGGGTTAGTTTCATTAACACAGATACAGAAAATAAAATAAAATCAAATATCAAGTTGATATTAAATGACAGATATTTGTCAAAACTGATCTTGAAATTACAAAATTAAAAAAAAGCAACAGGAAATTCAGGTGTTTTTTTAATTAAATGTGCAGTACCAAAAAACTGATGCAGGAAGGATTTTTTATTTTTTGATTTTCACATTTTGTAGATTTTAGGAACACAGTAGCTGTAGTAAAGTAGATTTTTAGTAGGTTAATATTTCTGGCAGCCTAAGTTCATTGTTTATACATCCTAACCTCTGCCATTTATTGGGAGCTCAAATTATTTTAGTTGTTTAGACTCTTCAAGGTAGAATGCTGAAGACTATCAGAAAGGCCTGCAGAACAAAACATAAACACAGGGCAGAGTGTCACAGAAATGAGAACATTGGAAGAACTCCAAAGCCCGAAGAAGAGGAGAATGATGAAGACAGAGGGTCTCACTGACCCCAGACCCAGTTCCTGGGAGTGGAACAGGGGGCACAATCGGGGCTGGACCAAGAGATGTGTAAAGTAATGATTGGATGGATCCTATTATAAAAGCCATAGAAACTAGAGCTTGGGGGGCACGTGCATGTCATCATGTATTCCTGTAGGCACTAGGCCTCTTATTAAAGGACTTTACTTTTTATCTTATCCCATACTAAAGTGGATCAGAGTCCTGCTTTGTCCTGAAACTGTTTCTGATGGTTGCATGTTCATGCTGTACTACTTGTCAGCAAACTCACTGCTGCAAAATCTGCAGAGACTTCAAGTTTATTGATGTATTAAATGAATCATGGTTTACTGCAGAAATATGAGAATTATTTTAAATAATGAACAAATGTGGGGATTTCACAATTTGCTAATGAATCATTTGTGAACTGGAAAAAGTATAATGAAATTCATCATGTAAATAATGCTTTTTTGAGCTATTTAGTTACCTATGGAGAAGTATGCCAAAGCGTTAATAGGTCAATGGCTTATTTTGCAATATCTGTTCATACATTTCAAGAGGCTCTTTTTGTGTATTTGTTCATCGCAGGGAGGAAATTAACGGGAAAATTATCTGAATACAATATAAGAATCAGCATCCCACTTTTTGTGGGCAGATTAGCTTTTAAGAGGTGACTAGGTAACGACCATCTTAATTTTTGCTCCACACCAAGCTCTGGCAAATATGCAATGGCAACGTAACTTCCAGTATACTTAAGCATTCAAAATCATCTCCTGAAATCTTTTTTCTTATCAAGGATCTTAATGGAATTACTTTCTGTCATCTTAGCTATTCAGCATTCAAATAATTCAACATAGGCATGTTGAAATGTGGAGTTGTAAATTGTTCCAAGTCTTGCAGAAGCAGCAACAAGCTCAGCCAATAAATGCGTACCTGCTGGATAAGAAAATATGAAATGTGTGTCAGGCTGTCCTTTCCCAAAACCTGACAACATAAGTGGGAACAACAATAATATTTGCATGGTGATTGCTCATAGTGTTCTGTGAAGCATCCATTACAATGTGATTGCTCTGGAATCTCTAACGGCAAAATATATTAGGATTCTGGATCCAAAATATTTTTTTAAGTTAAGTCTCTTGTGCCTATTACTCATTCTTTTTGTTTCTGCATATCTACTTTACATATTATGTATGTTTAAAATACAAATGATTATTTCAAAAGTAGGTTATAGAGTGCTGAAACTATTGTCATTAGCTGAGTAGAAGAATGTCATCACATGAAGACAATGCATCCAGGTAAAGATGAGTGAGCTACAAAAGATAGATGAATTAATTATTTTCAACAGTACAAACATACCAGGAAAGGATTTTCTCCTTTAAGCACTCTTTCAGTGAGAAGTGATACATTGTTTTTGATGAGGACGGAGGTTTGTTTTGAGAAGAAAGAAGCATTAGCAATGACTATTTATTGCCAAGTAAGAGGCAAGTCTAAGCTGGAGCAATGATTTTTCCAATTGAACAGGTACAATGACCTCTTTTGACAGATAAAATCTTGATATGCCTTGCACTACAATCTGAATATACTTGTCAGCTAATGGTAAAAATGTCTTCTACATTTATGATGGTTTTGTCTGGCCAATTCTGGTTTATGCCACTAAGCGGAAATATGCTGGCCTTGCCTTTCACCCCAAACAGAAATAATATTGACTGCACTGATCCTCTCTAAAACTGTGGACAGGATCTGATTCTAAAAGATAAGTAAGAAATGTTAGAGATTGACTCTTAAGGTGATGTCATGATCTGATTTGAAACAGATCAACAACCTTGTTCATTAAATCATAGAATCATAAAATCGATTGGGTTGGAAAAGACCTCTGAGATCTTCCCTTCAGGAAGTTGTAGACAGTGATGAGGTTACCTCTAAGCCTCCTCTTCTCCAGGCTAAACAACCCCAGCTCCCTCAGCCTCTCCCTATAGGACTTATGCTCCAGTCCCTTCACCAGCCTTGTTGCTCTCAGTCCCTTCACCAGCCTTGTTGCTCTTCTCTGGACCCGCTTCAGCACCTCAATATCCTTCCTGAACTGAGGGGCCCAGAACTGAACACAATACTCAAGGTGTGGCCTCACCAATGCAGAGTACAGGGGAAGGATCACTTCCCTGGTCCTGCTGGTCACGCTATTTTTGATATAGGACAGGATCCCATTGGCCTTCTAGGCCACCTGAGCACACTGTTGGCTCATGTTGAGCTTCCTGTCAATTAGTACCCCCAGGTCCCTTTCTGCCTGGCTGCTCTCCAGCCACTCTGTGATTCCTTGAAAACTAGATTAAGGCACACAATGCCAAACATTGATGGCCAAACAGATAATTTGCTTTATTTTAGCAAAAACAAGTGAAAGAAGGGGAGAGCAGAGGGAGAGAGAAAAAGTGAAAGCTAATATAAAAAGCACAGAAAGAAAAGTTCACCATCAGCAAGAAGCAGCACAGTGTGCGCAGGCTGCCAGGTGAGGCGTCACCAGGCAGTCGGGGCAGGGGAGCAGCAGGCATGTCCTCAGCCAGAGCAGTGTCAGCAATCGAGGAAAAGCAGGAACTGAACCAAGGCAAGCAGGAGACACAGGCAGGCAGGGTGCAGGAAAGCAGGACCAGCAGGATGGAGGCAGGCAGAATGAGTGGGGTCAGCAGCCAGCGCAGGACCTTGGGCCTACACCAGACTGGACCTGGCCCCTGGGCACCTCTGGGTGCTGTCTTAAATACCCTCTGGTTAGCTGGGCTCCAGGCAGACTATGCCATGGCACTGATTGGTTACACTGCTGGTATCCAGGCAGGCTGGCTCTGCCAAGGTGAGAAAATGTAACAACCTTTGCTGTAGCCTGTCCGGGGGGCCTCCAAACATTGGTGAAGTAGCCTTGCTCCTTGAGAGTTGGCTTTGCAATGAGCTCAGCTCTTTGCAGCTATAGACAGCTCCATACGATGCAATGTCAGGTGTCTTCAGCTTCCTTAGGCGGGTTCAGGGGACTAAGAAATAGTAAACCTAACTTTACTTCCCGAGGCACTGGCAGAGTAATCTGGCTAATTAGAGTAGAGTAACACAGGTGGTTGACATGCAGTCACTGCAAAAATTCTATGAATCAGTGCCTCTTTCCAAATATTTTTGTTTTAAATATAGTCCTTATGACAAAACTTAGCTGTGGCATACATGTCCTCTTCAGCTTATGAATTCCCACATTGCCTCTGTGGGCAATGCTTGCACACATGTAAGTAGATATTTAAGAAGCTCTTCTGAATCACTCCACTAGTAAGATTATTCAAGAAAATATTTCCAAAAGAATCACATACAATTCTAAGAAATGCAGCATATACATAGGACAAGTACAAAAAGCCCCAAATGTAAGTCAGTTCCCAGGAGAAATAACAGAGGCTTATGCTCAAACTAGTTTTATTACTTCTTCTCTTCTTCCTTAAATATGCACTGTTTTCTCCACCCAGATGAAAACACGGAACAAAAATTTGGCTGAGAAAACATCTCAAAATGACACCCATTGAGTTATGACAGATTTGGCAAATAAAGGATGGAGAAGAAATCCCATGTGGTCTGCCTCTTTCAAGCATGTAAGGTCAAATTCACCTCCAGTTTGAAACAGAGAGCAAAAGCATGAAAAGCCTTATAAATGAGAAAAGGGATCTTCAATGAAAAGCTCACAATCAGAAAGACAATAATCAAGTCAATTTGTTATGGTTCATGAATGAAGGTAAAATCAGATGAAATCTAATTTCGAAGTATTTTTTATGATATTGCTCTAGTTTTACCAATATATCCAAACTGTAGTTTTAACTTTACTAAAGCTAACATTTGGGTTATAGCAAATTATAGCAGCAAACAAAAAATACTGTCATTGAGGTGTTGTTCAATGCAGTGCATGAGAAAGGAAGCTCAAGAATGTTACTGACTGTAAACATTATACAGTGCCTAAAGCCAGTGAAAGCTCTACCTGGAAACCTGTGCTGAACTTCAGGACCATAAAATGTGATAATAAGGAAAACTGAAAGGCACAGAAACAAGAACAACTTGGAATAACATATTTCCTTTCTTTTGAGAGGTTACAGGTTCATTGATTTTGCTCAGTGGAGAAGTGAGGTTACAGAATGCTAAAGAATTATGATACACTCTAAATGGGTATGCTGCTTCCATGAAAAAAGCCAAGGAGTGTATCCATTGCTGTTTCAAGCTCCTGTGGTGGGGTCTGCAGCAAAGGAAGAACAAAAAATCTTTTGTTTCCCTTTGCTTCCATATGTGGCTTTTCCTTTATTAAACTGCTTTTATCTTAACCCACAAGTTTTGTTCTGTCTTATTTTCTCCTTCCCTGCCCTGCTGAGGAGGGGACTGATAGAGTTACTTGGTGGTCACCTGGTGTCCACTCAAGGCCAATTCAGCACACAAATGTACAGTTAGTTATTGTAGCAACTTTCATATATCTTTCGGTGTAATATTGAAGTTTTACAGACTTTTTTTTTTCCTACTAGAGCTAATTTTCTTTTTTTAAGGTCCTTTAGGCCTTGCCTTCACTGTAGTTTTTCTGTGGCCATTAGGTGTTGAGTTTACACTAAACAGAAGAGAATATAATTACTCAGCAGAATCAGTGCTGGTTGTTTTGTTGTTGTTTTGGGGCTTTTATAAATTTTTAATGAATTTAAAATGAGAAATAAATACAGATCTTGAAATATGGAGATACTTATCTAAACAAAATATCTAACTTGTGTGTGTGTGTTATATTGTTTTCTTTTTAATTTTCTCTTTTCTGTATAAATACATAAAACTTTTTTAAGTTTTCCAGGTTTTTTTTTCTGCCTTGTATCGGCAGGGCAAGAGAGATTCTGAGTCTCTGCCTTGGGTACTTGGCATTTTGCTAGCTCAACCTAACACAGGTATGTGAAAGTTCTACTAATGACAATGGGAAAATGGCTGGCAAAATGGAAGTGCCAACGGAACCACAGTTCTCAGGAAAACAAAAGTGGAGGTTCTACATCCACCAGAACTCATTTTGCTCCATTATGTCTTGAAATAAACATGAGATAATAAGGCAAAATTCCTTTCTTTGTAGCTAACAAAAATTTCGACAAAATCTACACTTCCTTCAAAAATGGTGATTTCGGTGACGTTTCATGTTCAGTTAAGGAAATGTTTTGTGAAAAATCTTTCGAATGATTGTGATATTATGTATAAAATGGATCATGCCTTTAAAATAAACTATACTTTATTAAAGTCAAGCATTTAAACTTTCAACATTTCCAGAACTAAGCCAGTCATTACTAATTTTGGTCAATTAGACTCTTTAAATAGGGTGCAGTCAACACCTGCTGCAGTACACTCACTTCTGCACTGACACATTTCTTCTTCACCCTTCAGTATTCCAAGCAAATACAGATGCTAACAATGAAAGTAAAATCCTGCTATCCAATTTGGTGCTTACTGCCTTCAGCAAATATTGTTTTGCTTGGAAAGAAATTTGGTGGGGAAATGACACCCTGAGCTGCAGTCTTATATTGGGGCATTCATATGTACCTGTGGGAAAGGTGCAAGCATAGCCCCTCAGCAGTTAAGAGCTGTGAGGAAATAAAGGCTATCCAGTATAAACAGAGTCTTCAGAAAACTGCATCATAAACTAACAAGCAGGCACAGGTCTGACCCTTTTGCCTCCCTTCATTCTTTCGCCTCTGAGGTGGATTTCAAGCAGCTTTTTGAAAGCTTGGAAATACTAGTACTTTTCTTAGCAAGAATATTGTAAATAATCTGGTCAAGAAATCATTATAGCTGAGTATTGAAAAATATTGCAGGTGAAGTAAGAAATCTGCCCTTGAGTTTTTTCAGCGCAAGTGGTTTATGCTAAAACAAGTCGATGATGTAGTCCTATGAACTTAACAAAAATTTCTCTGGGAAATTTGAGACAATTTTAATTATAGACTTTCCTGCTTGCTTTACCTGTAACACTGGTATAAGCTATGTGTTTCAGCTCCTTGTCATACTTATGAGTGTTACTAGATATGCATACAATTTTAATCTCTGTGGTCTCAAAGCATCATATTTTACAGATTAATTGTTTTCTAAAAGGAAATTAATAGATAGTTCTACATTCAACTGTCTCTTGAAATACATAAAATAATGATAAATATTTTCCTCTTTTGTTTTGGAATTATATGAATTTTTTTATGCTGCTGTCATTGTTACTCAGTTTCTAAGGTCAGTCTTTTTTGACACCAGTTAGCCTGTGGAGGTAACTGGTATTTAAAGTATAATTCTGTCCATCAGCTTTTCTGAGTGCCAGTATCTTGACATGAATTGCTGTGCATTTATCAGCTGGGATATGGATAGTCCCATTAAGTTATCACAGCATTAGACTATTCAGGAAGCTTTCCCCATCAGTCAAAATTCTTGAATTAATTTCTCTATTAAAGGTGTTGCATGCAATGATAATTCTTAGCTAAGGTACATGTATATTGTGTGAATTAAGCTGTCTCAGGTTTTGTGGCTTTTATTATTCATTATGCATTTATACCTATTTCTCCTTTACCTTTACTGCCTGTGCTATGCAGGAGGAAGCAAGATGTCAAACATGATGTGATACTGCCAAATGCTCAAGTGATAGAGATTCACCAACACAAACTCTGGTCTAGTGACCTCCTACACTGAACTATTGATTTCAGAGCAAATAATTTGGTTTCAAGAACTTTTCAAATGGTTCCACACAATTTCTCAGGGGGCACAGGTAGTGGCAGAGTAATGACATCTGGGGACAGTTATAACTGTGGCTCTGTTCCTCTGACATATGTTTTTCCCACTGAATCTGGTAAGTGGTTTCCATCACTGGGGCAATTCATAGTGATTCAGCACTTTATTTAATGCATTAGGTGACTGCTGCAGTCAAAGCTTTGTGATCTTGATAGATAACCCTTTTTGTTCACATTTAAGTTTTGATTAAATTTTTCATCAAAGATTCAATCTTTGTTTAACCAGTTCACCTCTTGCCCCAGTGATTTCCCATGGCTGGTTCTACTTTTGACAGATAATATAGACTTATTTTGTTGCAACTGTTGAGGAATATGGTAGGACTTATGGTGAAAGTCTTGGCTAAAGAGTAATTGGGTGGTGATGAGTTGCAGTCTGGTGCTTTTCCATAATCAGGTGAGATATTGGGCTGATGATTTAGATCTTAGCCAACTCTATACACTGGACACCTTTTCATTGAGATTATAACCTTGATAACATAAAATAGTAGTGAAATTAAAGGAAAATGCCCCTGTCCCATAGCTTTTTTTCAGCTAAGTATTTATATACTCTTCTCCAGGGACACCCCCCTTGTCCTAAGGGAGAAGCTTGAGTGCCCCCATGAGGCTGTGTGCTATGCTGGCAGTGGTATGTGCCTCGAGTAGGATCTCCTATGCCAGACAGGGCTCAGCTGAAGGGTCAGACAAAATGTGTTCACAGGTAGGATGGGCTCTCTAGCCCTCTGGCAACCATCCTAGGAGAAGGACAACTCTAACTCCAAAACCCAGGCAGATGGAGCTCTCTTAGCCCTGTAAGGCTATCCATCTAAGAGAAGGATGCTTTAACTAAGCCTGTGTCCTGAAGTATTCACTGTCACCGACCAAGCTCGCTAGGCCCTGGCAGATGAACCTTAGGAGTAAGAGGTGGGGCCAGTTCTGCGCCTCACCTAAAAAATCCATTGCACAGGCTCGAAGGGTTCACCCACATTGCAAAGCCCTGTAGTGACAGGCAAATGTCATAACAGCAGGCGATAAGTTGCACTGGAAGCTGCAGACCCAACCCTGCATGCAGGCGGTTCAGGACATTGGTTGCTAGAGACTGATCCCAGAGATGACAGTCTGGTTTGGCAGCCTCCTGAATGATCAAGCAGCCTTTTTTAAGGAGAGCACAGAGAGGGGCCTAGAAAAGGTGGCCTAACCAAAGCTCATCTCCGCACCTAATTGGCTAACCGTGGCCAACAGGCATCTTCTGATGCGGTCAAACAAAGACAAAGGGACAAAGGCATACACCTGCCTCCAAAGCTGTGTTCAAATTGACACTCACATGTTGGAACATCAGAACCATGCTTGATAGTGTAGGTAGTGGATGTCCTGAGCGTCATTTTGCTCTAATTGCCCATGAATTTTCACGACTCAACATCGACACTGCTGCTCTCAGCTACACACTCTATTGGTCAGGCAAACCCAAACCCAAAAGTCACCTTTCAGGAGTTGGCTTTATGATTAAAAACTCCATCGCCTCCAAACTTGAAAATTTGCTGATAGATCATTCCAATCACATTATGTCCTTATGCGTCCCACTACACAACAAGTAACGTGTTCTTTTTAGTGTATATGCCCCAACTCCAAGCTGACTGGGTGGAAAAAGACAAATTCTACACTGACCTGCGCCACCTCACCCAGAAGGTTCCTGTAGATGATAAGATCATAATCCTTGGTGACTTCAATGCCCGAGTAGGAAAGACATTAGAAGCTGGAAAGGAGTACTGGGCAAGCATGGTATTGGAAACTGCAACAACGGACGCCTCCTGCTGGAGTTTTGTGCAGAACAGCAGCTCACCATCACCAACACTATCTTTCAGCAGAAAGACAGCCTGAAGACAACCTGGATGCATCCTCAATCCAAGCACTGGCACCTCATTGACTATGTCTTAGTACAACAGAGAAATGTTGACCATGTCTGTCATACCCAAGTGATGCCTAGTGCAGAATGTCAAACAGACCACCACTTTGTGCTCTGCAAACTTAACCTTCACTTCAAGCCCAAACCTAAGAGAGGTGGCATTCCAAGGAGGAGGCTCCAAGTTAACAATCTTCAAACAGCTACAGTGAGAGACAGCTTCCAGGTAAACCTTCAAACTAGACTTAAAGATAATCCCATAGATCCCTCTCCTGAAGCACTTTGGCAACATATTAAAAATAACATTGNTCGAGACATATAGAACAACTGGTGGCTCAACCTAGCAAAAAAGTCTCAACTATGCGCAGATTTGGGTGACCGCAGAGGATTCTATGAGGACCTGAAAGCAGCGTATGGACCACACACCAGGTTCAACACCCCCTACTCAGAGCAGATAGCCAAATACTTCTCACAGATAAA
>VWZD01011597.1:0-24769 GCA_013396695.1 Sakesphorus luctuosus
CCAGGCACGGGCCGCTCATGCTGCAGCCCCGCGGGCCCTCATGGCCCCGCGGCCGGCCGGCCTCGCGCTCCGGGACGTGGCGCCGGCCCCGCGGAGGGAGTTCCCGGAGGCCGCCACAGCCGCGGGGCCGAGCGGGGCCGAGGGGGCCGCGGCCCCTTTAAGGACTTCACCTGTCGGACGCGGCCCGGCAGCGGCGCGGAAGCGGAAGCGAGCGGGGCGGGAGCCGGAAGCGGCGGCCGAGGGGAGGATGCCGCTGCCCGTCCAGGTCTTTAACTTGCAGGTAACGGGGCGGCCGCGCCCCCGGCCCTGGCCCGCCTGGCCCCGCAGCACCCCGTGTGCCTCTCGCGCGGGGTCCGGCACTCTGGCCCGGCCGCGGCCGCCGCGGGCGCGGTGTGGCCCTCCCCGTGGGCTCCGCGGGAACGGAGCGCTGTCGGCTGGCCCTGGGCCGGCTCTCGCCCTTCTGTCGGGTCCGCCTGTGTCGCTTCCGCCCCCGTTCGCGACGAGCGGCCCTTAGCCGAGCGCCATCGGCCCCGCGCCGCGGGCAGGGCAGGGCAGGGCAGAGGCCTCAGGCCGGGGGCTCGGGCAGGGCTGGGGGCTCGGGGAGGTGGCCTATGAGCAGTAACTGAGTCCGCAAGGCAGGGCAGGGCCGGGCTGCGGGAGCCCCGAGGGGGTCGTTGACATGGTGCCAGCACAGGCGAGTCTTTGCGGGTTTTGGCAGTAGCAAGTTCTCTTATCACGGCACGGGCCTGTCGTGAGTGAGGGATGGGATGAGGGACAGTTCAGCCTCCAGCCCTGCCTGGGTCGGTACCGAACCCCCCTCCAGCAACAGGCACTCCTGCTCGAGCACAGCAGGAGACTTCGGCTCCAGGGCCGGTTTCTCGGCCTGTTCGGGGCCTGCCGAGGTGCCTTCAGCAGCGCACACGTTTGGGCTCAGGAAGTCTCGGGGAATGATGGTTATTTTATTTGCTCCGCGAGTAGTTCTTAAACAAAGCTTGTGTCTTTTTTGCAAAATAAAGAGCTTGAAAATGTCTGAGTTTGCTTGCCCTGCTGGGACTTCCAACCCGCTTGTGGTTTCCCTTGTCTGGGAGCTGAGAGCAGTATGGAGTGCAGACCCCCAGCACAGCAGGACAGAAAGTGTTCTGTTTCAGCAGCTGGAATTGCACTTAGTTTTGTAGTGCTGGTTTCTAAGGAGTCTGTAATGAGGTTTTTACATGGTAGGCAAACACAGCCTAAACAAAATAACCCTGGCGCTTAGTTTTATGATATAAGCAAAGAGATAAGGTTGATAAAAATGGAAAAGGTAATGGTCTCAGCATATGTGACCTAACTGTTTTTATGCACAGTTTTCCTGAGTGCTGATTTGGACAGTCAAACTCTTCTTTGCACCCTCTCTCCCTTTCCTTCATGGAAAAATTATTATAGTAGGAAACAAACATTTATGTGCTTGACTTGCTTTTACTTCAGATTTTGGGTGATTTCACATCAGTGTTGAGATATGTATGTATTTAGTATGTACCAGTTTGTGAAAGAGTAAACAGGCTGTGGGTGTAATTTCTAGAGTTAGGAAATCTGGATCTGCTATGTTCCTTCTCGGAAAAAAAACCAAACTGAAAAAAGAAACTATCAACCCAATCCAAAAACCTCCTTTTTGATTTCTTAATAGACAGTAAAATCAATAAAAAAGTGAAAGTAATTCAGTGTTGATGGGGAGGTGGCTGGCATTTCTGTCTTTTCTGGGATACACTTGTGCAATTTACACCAAGTCAAGTGTTGCTTATGTAATACCTGCACAAAAACAGCACTTTATAAGACATTCAGCTTGGTTTTCCTCAGTGTAAATGGGTAATTCTTAGGAGAAATGTTCAGCGTACTTTAGGAGAAGGTTTTCCGCCACCAAAGCAGTGTAGTTTGTGGGGAGCTGCTCTTACCTGGGCCAGACATGCAGGGGCTGGACTGGTGCTGTGCTGGGATCACTGCCCTGCTGAGTCCTCATGCTGTTCAGAGCAGGATGGACTGGGGGACCACAGTTCTGTTGTTTCTGTGAAAGAGGATCTACCCAAGCAGCTGGGCTGGCGAACTGCATTAGGACAGTTCAGCTGAAGGCACATCTCTGCAGTGCAGGCAAATTGTTCCTCGGTATTTGTTGGAAACTGTCAACTTTCCAGACTGCATTCTGGTCTTTACATTTTTTAATACTTTAAAGTGTAAAGTTATTGCCTTTTTCCCCCAAAAAATATTACTTTTAAGCATTAAAGCAGTTTTGAAAGGTCCTGGTGAGTTTTTGGTACATTTTAACTTTTTGGAACTTCTTGAACTGTTATGCCTGCTCTTGCTCAAGGAAGAGAAATAAAATTTTGCTGGGAATTCAGCATGCATACCTGAGATACTTTGTAGAATCAGATTTATTGACTCCCTTCACTTTCTTGCTTGATAATCTACCAAGCCAAATAAAGAGTTCCCTGTGAATGCTGAGCCATGCTGACCAATGGGTTACTGGGCAAAAATCTTAAATATATTGAAAGACTGAGGAGTGCTTTTTCCTTTTCAAAATTTAACATATATTTAATCAAGTCCTTAATATGTTGAATCACATAATTGTTTTCTGCTGAAATGTAATAACCTACTTTTGACCTCCTTTTGCTGTCTAGGGTGCAGTGGAGCCCATGCAGATTGACGTAGATCCACAAGAAGATCAGCAAAATTCACCCGATATCAACTATGTGGTGGAGAACCCCACGCTGGTATGTGCTCTGCTGAGGGCTCTGAGACATTTGTTGAGTGTGGCCTCTTCCTTTAAGGGTTTGGAAAAAGTCTCTTTGGAAAAAAGTTAAAGCTGATTAGTCTTAACAGACAGCTGAACTTTAGAAAAGGTAAATTGTAATGTACTGCATATTTCTGGGGAGATTAGTCCGTGTCTGCTTTCTTCAAACATCAGTAATCTTACCTGATTTTTTGTTTGTCTGAGGCACATTGCCCTCCTTGAAGAGGCGAGGTGTGCAGGCAAACCTGTGCAGTGCCAGTGCAGCCCCTGCCAGTGCAGCCCCTGCCAGAGCAGCCCTGCCAGAGCAGCAGCCGCGCTGCTGTGCCCAGCACACCCCTGAGGCCGGGCTGTGTTGCAGGATTTGGAGCAGTACGCCTCCAGCTACAGCGGGCTGATGCGCATCGAGCGGCTCCAGTTCATCGCCGAGCACTGCCCACAGCTCAGGGTGGAAGCTCTCAAGATGGCTCTGTCATTTGTCCAGAGAACTTTCAATGTTGATGTGTATGAAGAGATCCACAGGAAGCTGTCTGAAGCCACCAGGTACTAAGAGGTCATGGGAATCTGGGGAGACTTCCTGAAAGAGTTTAAACTGATGTGCCACAATGGAAGACTTTGCATGTTCATTATGGAAATTGTCTTGTGTGTTCAGGCCTAAGGTCCTCATGCTTTTTTAAAAGATAAAGAACTTACTAACTTGTGTTAATAAGTTAAAACCTGATCTAACTCTTTGCCTTGTTTTGGTTTGTTTTTCGCTTTCCCCCCACTAACAACAGGTTTGCTGTTAAGGATACCCTTTGACACCTCACTTACCCATATACACTTCTCAGCTTTGCATTATTTTTGTTGCTATGCCTATGTGATGATTTCTTGTATGTTTTGCCCTGGGAATCTTTGGCATATGGGTGTGACAGTATGTTCCATCCTAAGATCATAGGACAATTTTTAGAAGTATTTGTAATCAACCGTGATGCTTATGTTACTGTTTGCACTGGAAATCCTACCAGTCTCTTTCTTTTCCCCACTATCCTCATTTTCTCTTAGATCTCTTTTGTGTATGCTGTACTGTTTGTTAGGGTATCAGTGCCAGGCACTTAGCAGATATCTGTTGTGAAAAGTTTGCAGACTGATAGCCCTGTTCCAATGCTTTCAGAGAACTGCAGAATACACCTGATGCTGTCCCCGATGGTGGAATTGAACCCCCGCCTCTTGACACAGCTTGGGTTGAAGCTACACGCAAAAAAGCACTTCTTAAACTGGAGAAACTTGACACAGATCTGAAAAATTACAAAGGGAACTCCATCAAGGAGAGTATCAGGTGAGATGGAGAAGGCTTTGCTGGACCATGCACTTAACACAGGATGTTAACTAAGGCATTCAGTGCCTTAGGTCAGTGTGTTACTTGTTTGGAACAAACTGACGTTGTCCCTCTCTGAGCACCCAGGTCATTGTTTTTTTAATTCCCATGCTCTAGGAGAGGCCATGATGACTTAGGTGATCATTACCTGGACTGTGGGGACCTCAGCAATGCTCTCAAGTGTTACTCACGAGCCCGGGATTACTGCACCAGTGCTAAACATGTCATCAACATGTGTCTCAATGTCATCAAGGTAGGAGGGTTTGCAGGAAAAGGTATTTGGTGTCTTTCTGATACCTGCTGCGAAGTCCCCCCGTACTTTGGTCTAGTGTCTGCAATGATGTGGCTTGTCTAAGGAATGCTGTTTATCCATGGCTACCCCACATTGTTTCTGGCTCTCTACAGGTCAGTGTCTACCTCCAGAATTGGTCTCATGTTCTGAGCTATGTGAGCAAGGCTGAGTCTACACCAGAAATTGCAGAAGTAAGCTCCTGCTTTTTAACTCGCATGAGTTTTCCCTTTGTTTTCTGTTTCCAAAACTTGTAAAGTGATTTCTTTCTTTCGCCCTTTACAACTTATTCCATATAAAACTTCCTCCTCAGCTGCTGTACTATTCCTTTTCAGTTCATTGTTGCTTTTCTCCCATGATATGTGTGTCCCAAGTCTGACTCATGGTAAAAATGGACACTTCTCATCCGCAGTTCTTGCCGTATTTCCCAAGACAAATAAGGTGAAGTTATCTTGCCATGGAGATTTGCAAGTTAATTACTAGGATGAAATATCCTGAGGACACTTGTAAACAAAATAGTTTTTGTACTGCTTGCTCACTACTGCTTTGTTTTCTGCTTCAGCAACGAGGAGAAAGAGACAGCCAGACACAAGCAATTCTCACAAAACTGAAATGTGCAGCAGGTGAGTGAGTCCTTCAGCTTCCTGGATGGTTTGCCTGTCTTTCTGCTTGTTAGATGTCCATAAGGATCTTGGGCAACAGTGTGTGCTTGGCTTATTTTTTTCTCTCAGATTTGACAGACTTTTTATTTCTGCACTAGACATGCAAAATTTAATGAAGCTGATGAGATAGAACTGCTGACTGTTTTATGCCTTCTCTTTCTCCTCCCTGAGTTTCTCCAGAGAGGATATCAGTGTGAGTCAATGTAGCTCAAGGGATGCTTGATACAGTGTTAGGATCTTATTTTACTTCAGTAGTGAAGGCACTGGCAACCATGTGGGGGCCTCTCCTATGGCCCAGATTTTGCAATTTCTCCTAATTTGTATAATAAACAAAGAACTAACTTTTTTTGGTTCCTAGGCTTGGCTGAACTAGCTGCCAGGAAGTACAAACAGGCAGCAAAGTGCTTCTTGTTGGCATCATTTGATCACTGTGATTTCCCTGAGGTGAGGACCAAGAGGGAGCTCTGCAGGGCTTGGAAGGGATGTAATTCTTCTAACCATAAGGTTGTAAAATTCAGGTATTGTAGTTATTCTTGCAGCACTCCTGTATAGTTTGGTGGTGCAAGTTGATTGGTTTCTTTAATAAAAGTCTCTGTTCTTGGGTTCTTTAAATGTTCTACTCTAGATTGCATAGGAAGTACCTGTGAGATTTGTATTTTGTGTAGCTCAATCAGAAAACTGTTGGAATTGGTGTCTGCTCTCTTAGCAGTGTCACTGCTCAGGCCCTGTCACCCCACACACTGACTGAGTGCCTCAGCAAGCTGAGTGGTTCCACTGCATTTGACAAGGACTAATCTTATCACTGCATGAAGGAAAGGCCTGGGGTAGAGCACTTAATGCCAAGCTTACACCATTTTAGTAGTCAGTGACAGCTCTCTGTCTCTCCCTCTCCCCATAGCTGTTATCTCCCAGCAATGTGGCTGTGTATGGTGGGCTCTGTGCCCTTGCTACCTTTGACCGTCAGGAACTGCAGCGAAATGTTATCTCCAGTAGGTGAGTGGTGCCTTGAGTGATGTTTGTATGTACTGGACATCTTCTGAGACATGGGACTTTGGTTGAGAGAGGATTCTGGCAGCAGTAATAGCCTTCTCATACAGGAGAGAGAGAATCACTGAGCTGTAGTTTGGCTTTAGCATTAAGTGGCGTTTCACTGTCTAAAACACAAAGGTTAATCACAGCTAAAATTTTCATAGTATTTTCCAACCCAGGTCAGATCCAGCATCTGCACAGCCCAGTTGTCTTTTCTCCACCAATGGTCCATATCAGATATGTATCCTGATTTTGACCTATTGCCACATATTTTTTTGTTTTGTGTGGGCAAACACTTCTACTACTTAGTTTGTCAAAAGTCTCTTGCCTTCCTTCACCACAGCTCTGATCTGTGCTGCCTCTCTCTGTGTTCTGGGCTTCCAGCCCTGCTGAAATTGGGCTATCTGGTCTATTAGAGAGTAAATTCTTGGAATCTTCAACTGGTAGTGCGAGTTTGTAACCTTGCAGCTTGGAGTGATGAGGTTATGAGGTATTTTCTGATCACTTCCATCTTTATCTGTAGCTCCTTCAAACTGTTTCTGGAACTGGAGCCACAGGTTCGTGACATCATCTTCAAGTTTTATGAATCTAAATACGCTTCATGCCTGAAGATGCTGGATGAGATGAAGGTGAGTTGCAGGAGAGTAGTGCAGAACTGACCCTAAAACTTTCCTTTGCTTAGCCTTTTGTGAGAAGCACTGATTGTTAAAAGTAGCTACTAAGTGTTCAGCTCTTCTGTGTCTTCTGTCTCCTGACGTGGGGAATAGAAATTGGGAGCAGTTTGTTGATAAGAAGGTGAGAGAAATGAAAAAGGTTCTAAATATATTGCTAATTCTTTTAATTCATTCTTGGTTTATTGTATTGTCTTGCTGTAGAATAATATCCTTAAGTATATACACGTAAATGTTTCAGAAAATGGGAATGATATATTTTTCCAGTTTGCTTCTCAACTTCTGATGTGTTTTATTGTTTTGCACAGGACAACCTGCTGCTGGATATGTACCTTGCACCTCATGTCAGGACACTTTACACCCAGATTCGAAATCGTGCCCTTATCCAGGTAATTGTTCCTGTCATCCTGAGTGGCAGATGAACAGAGGGAGAGGCCGTGTCTGCAGTTTTTTTCCCCGGTTTTTCAGAGGGTAGAGAGTACAGTTGGCAACTGAGTATTTTCTTCTTCTTAGTACTTCAGTCCCTACGTGTCGGCAGACATGCGCAAGATGGCCACTGCTTTTAACACCACAGTGGCTGCTCTGGAAGATGAGCTCACTCAGCTGATCCTGGAGGGTCTGATCAATGCCAGAATAGACTCACACAGTAAGGTGAGCGCATTTCAGCCACAAATTACAGACTGAACAGCTTTACAGAAAGTCACCATTCCTGGGGAACTTGGAAGGTGCGTTCATGTGCTGTGACTGATGTGTTCAGCAGGGGTGAGCTGTGCGTGACCTCAGGCTCCATAATGCCTGAGCTGTTCTCTGGTACAAAGAAATCTTCCTGCTGGGGTACCTTGCCACAGCTCCTGTGTACCGTTGTCTACGTTACTTACAGATTCTTTATGCTCGAGATGTTGATCAGCGCAGCACAACTTTCGAGAAGTCTTTGCTAATGGGGAAGGAGTTCCAGCGCCGTGCCAAGGCCATGATCCTGCGCGCCGCTGTCCTGCGCAACCAGATACATGTCAAGGTATGGCCATGGAAAAAGAGGACCTGGAGGCAGTGTTAAGGTTTTCATGTTTGGGGATTTTGTAACTAAAATTATAAAAGTTGATCAATTGAAGATTCGGGAGGGGAATGAATTTGTTGTGTTCATGATTGGATAAATTCAAAAAATAGTAAATACTAAATATATTAAAAAATATATAAGGAACAAGTGTTTCTAGCCAGTTCATTAACCTTTTGTACAACTCAGAATGTCTTTCAAAGTTTATATGGTTAGCTTAATTCTGACTATTTCCTTTTGTCTAATTCTTGATAGACATATCTTTTATCAACAAGGATTGTTTCAAGTAATTTTATTAGCAGACAAAGTAACAAATATATTGTTAAGAGCATTGCTTCAAGGTTGCAGTTCCAAAAGGATGTCCTTAGGGAGAACAGGCCATCTGCACAAGAATGTGCTCGTTTTTATAGTATATTAATACCTGTGATAACTAAATGGTAGATAGGATTAAACTTCTGGGGCCAACAGTACCTTGTATATAGTAAATACGAGTGGCTTAAAATATCTGCTTTGACTTTTCTAGGAAAAGTTCTTGTGAACTGTAGCAGTTGTAAACACAAAGCCATCATTATTTATGAACTCAGGGTATGCTCTCCCCCTGCTGCACATCACTGATTAGGATGTGTTTTGGTTTTGTTGCAGTCTCCTCCAAGAGAAGGTAGCCAAGGGGAGCTCACTCCAGCAAACAGCCAATCCAGGATGAGCACCAACATGTGAAAAACCTCGTGCACTACCAACAGAAATGGTCCCTCAGGACTGTACCCAGTGTCTCACCCACTAACTGCTGAGATTCACAAAGTGTCCCTGTCCCCTCACTTCTTGCTCAGATTGAGACGGTCAGGGCTGATGGTGGATAATATGAATATTCCAGTAACTTCAATTCTCCTTGAAAAGAAATTCTTTCTAAAAGCAGCATCCCTGCCATGGGTCATCATTTCAGTTTTGGTAGAACATCTTCCTCCATTCTCCTTCCACCACTCCATAGAGAGCTGTCAGGTTATTCATACAGATGCTGAGTTGAGAGTTTTTCAGCTGCTATTAGTTTTCTTATTTCAAAGCTGCAAAAATAGTTAGTTCAATGGACAGGTGTGATATAGGATGAATTTTACTGGCCTGAAACTATTGCCTTGATTTTGAGCAATGCTGAGCTTTCTGTTTTCCAGATAAACTTACAAGTGCATTGCTCTCAATTATTGAGCTAGTTCTGATGGGAGAGATTTCCTTTGAGAAGCTCTTAGTGAATTTTCACCTGCACCACAAGACATGGCATTGCTTCCATGCATTCAGTCACAGGCCTTTATTTGAGGGTTTGATGTTTACCTGCATCCAGGTTCTCTCTCTCTGGTCTCTGTTTTCAAAGACCTGTTTCCTGATGCATTTCCCATTTGTGTGTGGCCTGCCTTTGGGGTCCAGTGTTATCATAGCAGTAAATCTCTACTTCATGCAAATTTTGCTGCTTGTCCAGTCTTGCTGCTATAGTGTGTGATGGTTTCCCCACATGTGCAACACTTGTTTCTGGTAGGTAGTATGGATAAACGCCATAAAACACCACTCAAGTCTTGTGGAAGTGCTGAAAACAGTCAGTCTGGGTGCCCACTCTCCAGGTGCATTTATTCTGCTTTTCCTTTTATAAAGGGGTTAAAGGTGGCAGCCCGGGGGAGGTGTGTGTGTTTGTCCTGTGTTCATGAAAGGAGATACGCACTGAATTTTCTGAAGTCATTGCAGCCTTGAATTCATCTAATCCATAAGGCTAGCTGAGAATTTTGAACCAGCCCTGGCTGGTCTGGGAAGTGACTACAGATGTTACTGTTGAAGTGTTCATGCTTTTTTTTTTCCCCCCAAGAAGTTGTTATATCTAGTGCATTAAACAGCGGGATTAAAAAGCTTTTGAGTATTTGGCATGCTGTGTTAAAGTTGGGGTTTAGGTATTTTTTCTCAAGCCATTGATTTTGGCTAAGGTTCCTGATGTTTTGTAAGTCATTGTGTTTTGCTTTCTGATCTGGTTGGAGATGTAGCTCGGATGAACTGTTAGGAATGTTCAGAGAGCAAAATTCCTGTAGCAACAGTGCTGTCTCCTGGCTTTCCATGCTTTTTATGACTTGTGTGCTGGAAATGGGAGCAGTAGTTCCTGTGAGGTCTTTGGTTAAATGGCTTCCATTTTGCCATAGAAAAATTTTCCCATTTTTGAGGGGAGAACTTTGCACTGGGCATCACTGATGACCAGGAGTGAGACGGACAAGTCCTCCAGTAAATTGCTGTACATCCTTACAGAAATGCAGGGAAAGTTCTGCAATGCCTTCTGTTCATGCAGAAGGAAAGCCTTTCAGTCCTGTACTGCTACTGAAACATTGTTGCTTTCTTCCCAAAATGAGCCACTGATACTTAAAATTGAGAAGATCTTACACTCTACTGTCTAAAAGATGGGTTTGTGTCTGGTGAAGTCCACCATGTCAGGTGGATCTCTGTGCTTTTACAGAATGACTGTCCCTTCCCTGGAGGCTTTCTGCTGCACGGCTCCTCAGTAGCCAGTGATGTCTTGAGCTGGCTGGAGTCTCTGCTGTTCATCCAGCAGTGCTTGGCTGCTCTCACATGTCCCTCTGCAGCCACATGGGGCCCACAAGGTGGACCAGCAGTTCCCAGCTCTTGCTGTGGTGCAAGGCCATTCTGTAGCTGGGGCAGACAATCAGTTTTCTTCCCACAGACAAAAATGCTTGCAGCCTCTTTTGAACAGTTTTGCCTTGGTAACTGCAAGGTTGGCATCTGTCAGAATCGCTGTCTAAAGTTCAGGGGAAAAAGTTATTTTCCATTGGCCTGATGATTTGTAGCTGATGTGCAGAGGGAGGTCTGTGTTGCAGTGCTGAGCTGAGCAGTTCTCCAGCCCTGTGGAGTTTTCCAGCCTCCAGCTGTGCCATGGTACAAAAGTAAGATAAGCTCTGGCTGCAACTCTCCACTGCCCCTGTTAAAAAGTGCCTTGGAAGCAGCGGGGTCGGGACAAATTTACCTTAAATATGAATTCTGTATAGAAATGTATCCAATCAGTATTCTCAAGTGTAAGGCCCTTCCTGACTTCGGGAGCCTAAAACCAGCTTGATTGTTCCTTTTCACTGGTAAGTGATTCTGTGATGGGACTGTAATTGCAAGAGGTGTGTTTTAAATTCTGTGTAGATAAGACGACAGAACCCCTCCCACAGCCCCAGTTTTCCTGTGCTGAACCACCTGTTTTGCATGCAAATGTCTTTTCAGATTTCGTAAATACTCTGTCACAGTGAGGAGAATGACAGCTTTCTGATGTTTTTGGGAAAACTGTACATGGGAAGGGGTTAGTTAAGCCATTTCAAATACCAGCATAATGAACATTTAGCTTTCTTACTAGAAGAGAGGGAACAGATCAGGAACTCAGAATACTTGACAGCTTTACGTGTAGGTCTGTGTGAGGGAAGAGATGAACTATTTCCCCTGGAGATAGGAGAGGTGGTTTCAAGTTCCCATCTTTAAAAAAAGCATGTGTAGACCTGCACTTGGTTTTGACACACTTCTCTTGGAATTTATCAGGTGGGAAGAAGAAAAAATGATTATATAATTATGAGATTTGGAGCAGGAAAAGGTTCACGGACTTGGTTCCAACTTATCACACAATTTTAGACAACCTGCTCTGTTAAGATAGAGATTTTCTCTTCGCTTAATCTTTGACTCATAGAAGACTATTACACTTTATCATACTGTAAGAAACTAATAATTCTTAATGTGGTTATAGCAACATCTTACATTTTACATTCACATTTTTCAAGTACTGCTGCTTTCCTTTCTTGCATTGAAAGCGTGGCCTGCTGAGACACAGACAGATGAGACACCGTTTGTAAGTCTTGCTATTTTTAGCATGCCAGAAGGCTGTTCTCTTATACAATAAATTTATTCCCCAATATTAAAAACAGGACACGAAGGGTTAATGAACATACAAGGGACAGAGTGTGATGGCAGCTTATATAGGTTGCTAACACCCAAAAATGCAGAATTTTCAGTCTTTAAAACACAGTATGAGACATTTAATTGCATCCTTTTTATTTCAAATGTAGGATAATTCCCTGAGTAAGCAATTTTTTACTTAAATAAAACTTTTCCAGAACTTAATCACGTGGAACAAGTTCACATAGCTGATGGTTCTTTGGCCCAGGGAAGCAGCAGCCTGGCAAGAGCTCTTGGACTGTTAATTTCCAAAGCTTCACACTGCACTGTCACCAGCCTCCATCAGCACCAGAGCCACCCCCACCTCAGCCTCTCCTCTCTGACTCATCTCTGCGCTTGGAATTCCTCTTTGACTGTGCTGCCATGAAAGGGATTTTTCATACTTGGTCTTAAAAAGTAATCCATGACCTGAAGAAGCAAGGAAGGGACAAAAAAAGCAAACCAACAACCTGAAATGAGATGACTGCACTGGTAAACAGAACACCTCATTCCTTATAAAGAATGGGTCCTCATACTCTGGAAACTGCATCCCAAGGCTTTGAAAGTAGCAGAAATAACAAACATACACAGAAGGAAGAGCAGGCTTTTAAAATTGTACTATAAACTTTTAGATAGCTATGTATGTAGCTTTTAACATGCATCCCCATCCCCTAACCCAAAGACTGAAGTAACGAACAGACATGGGAGATGAAATGTTTGCTTGGTGCCTTGTAAGGCCGGGTACACATACCTGGACAATCTGCTGTCTCCTTGAATGCTCTTTTTTTACAGCATCCTCGGCACATGTTAAACACACACTTGTTGCCCTGGGTCGGGATAGGAGTGTAAAGAAGCTTGTATCAGTGAAAAGAAAATTATTACTGTTTACTATAATAAGAAATAATACAGCTCTGCCCATTCAGATCTTTGGGAAAAAAAACATGAACTCAGCTTAATGAAGATGACACAGTTGATGTCGTATTGGCTATCAACTGTTCGTTTATAAAGAACAAACGAACAAACAAAACCTCCACATGCAACTTATGCAACCCCAGGACCCTGCTGGGCAGCCTGAATTACCCACCACAAGCAGGCAAGCACCATAAGCCCTCTGTAAAAAGCAAGAGCACATTTGGTGCATGTAAGCGTGCTGTAGTTCTCTGCAATACTCTGAAACATAGTACCATCTGTAGCTCTGCCTAAAATATATGTTATCAAGCAATTACTTCCCCACTTGCAGCTTGAAATTGATCTGTGTATTTATTAAAATATAATGTATGACCCTTAAGGCACAGCAGAAACTGAGTCTTGACTAAGTGATGAGGTGACTATATTGGCCTGGGTGTCTAGGGTGCTCTGCTCCCTCCACTCCAGTTAAAAAATTCCCTCAGGTTTAGGGAGGCCTTGGTTGAGTCTTTTCCCTTTCTCCCTGCCCCCACATTTCATGACATAGCTCAGAAACACAGGATCTAGAGGGTTAAAACCCCAAACTTGCAGGCCCACTCACAAGATTTCAAGGGCTGCCTGCAACATTCCAGTGAAGCAAGAGCAAAACAAAAATGAGCCCAAGCCCAGCTGCAGCCAATCCTGGCTGACACACCAAGTGATGTCACCTAAATTAGATATGAAACAGGATGACTTTGAAGGCAGGCCAGAGGAGTGCTCAACGTTTCCTCAAGAATCAAACACAGCAAGAAAAGCATTTCCTTCAGCAGCTGTAGCTCCAAATTCAGCCCCATCAGGCTACTGTTGCCTCTGTGAGATAACAGTGTTTCAACAGGGAGCAACATCACCTGCTTGTGTTTCAGGCACTCCCCTACTGCAGATGTGCAATGCTACTTTTTAAACCAGAACAGAAAATTACTTCTTACATTTTACAAGCTGCTTTACAAGTATATTAGCAGCAATAAATAAAGTCTGCTAACTCAGCCAGCAATACCTCCCTGTCAAGGAAACAATGTTCCCCAAGGAAAAATAAATGCCAAATGAACTCTTTGCAAATATCAAATACTTGAAGTTTCAATACACGACCTGGAAAACACCTGCCTTGTTTCACATTGCTAATGGTGAAATCCATTGTTAATCTGCTAAAAATGCAGTGCTGAGGATGATGAGGTGCTCATGCTTGTTTTGATAAGGGCATAGATCCAAACCCAACACAAGCCAGGGCTGCAGGTGCTACCTGACACTCACTACAGGCTGTACTGTGATGACATTTAAAGTATTTGCATTAGTACACTAAGAACCATACTTGCAAATTCAAATTCTCACTTTGCAGGAAAACTCCATCTACCACCAACCATAGTAAGAGGGAGTTTGTTTTCAATTTCACAGTAAAATATACATGTGTAATTACTGGAAGTCTGCAGATCCCATTCCAAGACAACTTGGGAAGTTCATCTAACTCAACTCAACTGTCCTAGCAATAAATATTCTCAGCAGCAGAAAGACTGCACATTTTTGAAAAGAAAAACAAATTATCTCAAAGAACTCATATATATGAGTGATTTTTGTGTAGTACCTTCAACTTCAGAGACTACTTAGTTAATGGTTGAGAGGCTTTTGCCTAAATAGGACTTTCGCTCTCACCTATCAGCAGGACTTTGCATGTACCTGCATTACTGGGCACTGGCACAGACCTACCTCAGGTTTTCAAATGACAGAAGAGACTCACAGAATAATTTGGATTGGAAGGTCACCTAGTCCAACACCCTACAAAGAGCAGGGACGTTTTTAACTAGATCAGGTTGCTCAGAGCCCTGTCCAGCCAGACCTTGAATGTTTCCAGGAATGGGACATCCACAACCTCTCTGGGCTACCTGGGCCAGTGTCTCATCACCCTCAGCATAAAAAAAGACTTCCTTACATCTAGTCTGAATCTACTCTCTTTTACTTTAAACCCATCACCCCTTGTCCTACTTGCAACAGGGTCTGCCAAAAAAGTCCATCACAATCTTTCTTGCAGTCCCCTTTAGGCACCAGAAGGGGCTCTGAGGTCTCCCTGGAGACTTCTCTTCTCCACGCTCAACACTCCCAGCCTGTTTCCACAGCAGAGGGGCTCCATCCCCCTGATAATCTTTGTGGCCTCCTCTGGACCTGATCTAACAGCTCCGTGTCTCTCCTGCACTGAGGGCCCCAGAGCTGGATGCAGCATTCCAGGCGGGGGTCTCACAAGAGCAGTGCAAAGGGGCAGAATTACCGCACCCCTTGACCTGCTGACAATGCTGCTTTTGATGCAGTCCAGGGCACAGATGGTTTCTGGGGTGCAAATGCACATTGCTGAGTCATGCCCAGCCTCTCACACACCAGCAGCCCCAGTCCTTCTTGGCAGGGCTGCTCTTGATCTCTTCATCCCCCAGCCAGGATTGATACTGAGGGCTGCCTTGACCCAGGTGCAGCACCAGCACTAGGCTTTGTTAAACCTCAGAGGTTCCCATGGGCCACTGCTCAAGCTTGTCCAGGTCACTCTGGACGACCCTGTCCCTTGGGTGTGCCACTGCACCCTCAGCCTGGTGCCTCTGCAAACCATTGGTGAAGACATTAAACAGTGCTGGTTCCAGTACAGACCCCTGAGGGACACCACGTGTCACTGACCTCCACCCAGACACTTTGCCATTGACCACTACATGGTCATGTAATTTCCATTTACGGGACACTCGTACTGACTTACCTTGGGGTTTCCACACTGATCACACTTTGCGTATTTGGCTGGAAAGATGAGAGAGAGCTGATTTCAGCAATGGTATTTTTATGTGGAAAAAGTAAGTTAAAAAAAAAGAAATCAGGATCAGACAAAGCTTGGTGCTTTTCTAGCCACAGACTCTTTTGAAATAAAAATACTGTACCTCAAATAACAGTGCTAAGGTAAAGATATTTTGAATTTTTAAGTGCCTCTAAGCTAAATCCAAACATAGAAGATTTTAATCCTCAAGTGAAGCTTAAAGAAGGAGGACATCTGCTTGAAATGCATACAGAAGTTCAATTCCAAATCCTAGTTACAGCTACAACTCAGTTTGCAAAGCACTTTGGTCTTAAGAAGATGCTTATAGTGAATCTGCTGCTTTGATCCTTGTTTTCTTTTTTAATGAACATAATTTGAATCACATTGCCTACTACTGCAATTTCCCAACAATTCCCCCTCTTTTTAAAGCTTCTACAACTACACAAGCAAGGTAAATAAATAGTGGCAACTTATGTCAAAGGTGGTATCAGCAACTTATGCCATGCACTTATGCCAATAAATGGAACTTACGTTTCAAAGATGGATCAAAGCTTTTATTCGGATTTCTTAACTTTTTTTTTTGTTTATTCTTTGACAGAAGCTCAGAATTTCCATCCTCCTCCTCTTCCAGAGTACGCTTCCCTCGTACACCTTTTTCAGTTCCACTGGCTCCATTCTCCTTGCACCTCTCCTTTGGCCTGAAAAAGTGCATTTCATCATAAGTTGGCTGGAGGGAAGTAGCCACTATTGTGCTTTACTGAAATCTGGGTAAGCTGTAAACTTTTCTGTGATGGCTACAAAAACATTTAATTGCCCTTAGAAGTGAAATAGAAAAACCTAATCTTTCTGGTTAGCATTGGCAGTTAATAACAGACACACTGTCAGATGTATCAGTTGGAATGTTAATCAAATTTGGCCAGTTAAATTAGGCACCTGTTAGCCTGTTATTCCCAGGTTTTACTTGAGCATTTATTGAAGCATTTACTTAAGTGTTAATCTTGACACACTTGTTCTCTTCTTCAGCCCATTTTTCAGCAGAAAGGGAACACGCTATCTGAAAAGTGCCCATACATTACAAGCATCCTTTGTAGAAGTCAATTTACTTCCCATCTTTGCTACCATGGCAGTTACCAGCAACATTTGTGCTGCATATAACAATAAAGCAGTGTCAGGCAGCGTATTTGCTGCAAATCAGGTTCTCTTTTTGAGCTGCAGTGGAATTCCTGGTTTTTACTCTCCAGAGAGAGAGAAATCTGAGGAGGATGTAAAGGAGAAAATGCAAACAATGAGCAACATTCCCCAGGAACAAAACAATAACCATGAAAAAAACAAACCATGAGAAAAACAAACCAGAATAGAAGTAATCCGAAGCCTTCACTTTTTTCAATGAATGTAAGCTCCTAGAACAGAATCAGAGGCTGATACTGATGGTATGGGTGGGAAAGGTCTGATATCAGAAGAGATAACTCACCCTGGCCTGATGTATGGCTGACAGATCCAGTGGAAAAAAGGTAACCCTTCTTTTGGCTTTTCTCCTTCTTTCTGATTAGCTATTTCTTCCTGCAGCATAGAGTTACAGTCAGTTTTGCTGGAGTTCTCAGGAAATACATTAAATAACACTTCAAATTCCAGGAAACCACAAATTACAATTCAAGCTAACAATTAATGACAGTTACACATGGGCAAAAAAACCCCTCTACTAAGACGGAGGAATTGAAGCACATTTGTAACTCTTAAATCGGCTTTATCCCATGTAAAGTTGCTCAGGCTTAAGGTGATGCTACAGTAGTAAATTACCAATATCAAGGCTGGTAAAGCCACAAAGTTCCAGAGAAGTGACTAATGGGTGTCAGCTGCATGACACATGTGGCACATTCCCACCAAGTGCAGACAGTTCTCGGAGATTAAGGCCCATCTTGGTACCTGGCATCGCAGTTTCAGCTCCCTGTTGACATCTACAATGCCCTCTAGAGTCTTCACTTTTGCTAACTCTTCACGCAGCTGCTGGTAAACTTGAAGCCTGAGGCAAATCCCAAACATCAAGACATATTTAGACTGAGATCAACTAAAAATATCTCTATAAAAGCTTTTTATAGATTTTTCCTGATGCACTTGCCTTTGGTAGAAGCTTACATTCTTCCCTGTAAGTCCAGAGAAAAAAGATCACATACCTCTTTTCCAGAAAAATACTTGGCACACAGCCAAGGTCCTTCCAGATAAGCTCACATGAACACACAGTGCATCAGCTGCTGCTCAGTAACTGCCCATGGCCGTGCTTACTCCATAACAAATGCAAGAGCACTTTGCCTCACAGGGAACAAGCAGTGAGTTAACTCATGCTTGCCATGAAGGGCATGTGTGCATATGGGGAATTACCACATGGCACACCACAGCTTGTCTTGGAGCAACTTGTTCATTTCTCATGCCCTGTTTCCCAGATGTGAAGGGTAAAGGCCTCAGCCCACATCCTCTCTAGCCAGATCCAGGAAAGAAAACCTTGCAGAACACTCATTCTGGCCAAACAAATCCTTATCCAGAAAACCTAGACCCTTGAAAAGCAGGATGACCCCTGAAAACATTGAGTTCTCTGGAGATACTCACGTGTGATGCCAGAGCTTGAAGAGATGAGCCCTAACATAAGACAATGGACAAGGGTACTTCTGCACTATCTCCAGATACTCCTCAGCCATCTCCCACACCAAGGGGTTTCGGCCTTCAAACAAAGCTGGGTTATGAAGATTACCTTCTAGGGAATGAAAAGAAACTCTCAAACTTTCAATTCAGGATTGAAACAAAAAAGAAAATCTGGAGATTGTTCAGCTCTGTCTGTTGTGATTCTACCAGACAGCCACAGACATCACCCATGTACTCACATGAGGAACAGGGTCCACAAAACTCTAGTCTCACCTAAGGACACTGTATTTCACTGTACGATTCTTAATTGAGCCAAACAGCTCATATCTAATTAAAGTACAGTTTCTAGAAAGACACCTAACCTTGATACAAACACAGTAAAAAATTTAACAAATAGAGAAATCACTGCTTTGGTCGTCCAATGGTTAAATACTTAAATAACAGGTCTTACCTTATGCCTCTATTGACACTTGTGTGGCCTAAGTTTACAGATACAGCTTCTCACTATGCTTCTCTCTACTGTCTTCATAAGCCTTTTGTTAACTAGTGTTTCCTAAAACCAAGATTCTACAACCCCCCAGAAAATACCCTTCATTGCTTTAATTGTGTGAGTGCTTGGAAGCTCTTTCTGATGCCTATTCTGGTTCTTCCCGTAGGAAATTATGTCAATTCTTTCTTGTCCCAACCCGACGTGAAACATCTGCAGAAATATCAATCTGCAGATGCACTTAGTTAATTGAGAACCCTTCAAAAACCCTTCCATCGATTAACAAATGTTATGAAAATATTCCAGGACAACAGGAGTCCCATATGCCTTTGCCAAGTAATTAGATTTGAGCTGTCCAGTACTCCAAGTCCAGCAAAACAATTCTTACAAATCTTAAGTGACTCCTGGTTCTGGTAAGAGATGGCCAGTACGAGAGGAGAGAGAATGAGCCACTCAGCTGTCAATCAAAGCTGTTCACCAAGTCCATCGACATGAGCTTTTAATAAATGTATATGGGGCTGCTAAGAGACTAAGAAACAGTTTGTATTCTCATCTGTTGTGAGTAAAAGTTAACTTGCTTTACCTGCACTCATGACTCCATGTACTCCTGTCTTACGGATACATTCTTCCACATCACTGAGACACTGGATGTTTCCATTTGCAAATACAGGAATGTTTACAGCTTTTCTATAGCAGTGAATAAAACAGATTCATAAAATTGGGAATTTGAGTCAACCCACAAATTCCCCTCCTGTCACACAAATTTGTTTGCTCTTCAATGCCACTGCATACCCTGCTTAAAACCCAGTGTGTTAGCAGGAATCCAGTGAGACTGGCACTGCTCACTAACCTGACAGCTTGAATGTGCTCCCAAGACGCCACGCCAGCAAGTGGTCCTTTCTGTTCCTTAGTACGACCATGCACAGTCAGCAGCTGGAATACAAAATTACATTTACTTCTCACACGTATGAAACACTGGAACAAATACACTGACAAAAATTTCCTCTCACCCCATACACTTCATGGATGCACTGAATTCCCACTGCTATTTCAACAGTGCAGGGAGTTTAGCATTACAGAAATATATCAGCAGCCTACCTACCATGGCATGGCCTTGGGGTCCTTTCAGTTTGCTATTCCATGGCATCACAAGATTGTATTATGGGAGAACCTACAGATTTCATTTTGCACAGGATTCCATTTGTGATTTGGTTTGGAATTTGTGATATATTGATCTAGCTTTCTTCTCAGCAGAAGATCCAAATATTGTCACTACTGGCTCTAAGTACAGACCATCTCTTCTGGTTTAACTGGAGTTAGATCCTAGAAGGTTGCCTATTTTTTCACTAGTGGTGGTCATCTTTGATACCCTTTTTTTGTACAGTCCTGTGGATTTCATGCATTCACACTGGCTCCTGCCAGCACTGTGTGAAGACTGAGATGCCCAAGCACAGTGAAGGACACAGTGATTACAAGAGAGTCTGAAATCATCCTGTCTCCCATAACATACTATTTATTAACCTGCTGCCTGGGACTGCAAACACACACAAGCTCTGTGCATTCTGTTTGCTCTGTCTGCAAAACAATGCAGCCTGTTCATCTCCAGAGTACACTAAGAACTGGTCATCAGATACTTCACACAAAGATGTGTCCAATGCAAGAGCAGAGGGAGCAGCTGCCTCCTTACCTGGCAGCCAGCTTTCTCCAGCATCTGTGCATACTTCACTGTCTTGTCAATGTCTGGGAAAACGCGGATTTTGCATGTGATGGGAACAGAGAGCTTCTCGTTCGCCAGTAAAACTGAGAAAGATTGAAAAGACAGGTAAGTGGGCTGCACAATGCTATGAAAAATGTCTACTCTCAGGATCTGATACTGAGTGTGGTATGCGAAAAGCCTGAGAAGTTAATGCTATGTAGTTCTCATAGCTTAAAAAATCAGCAGTGTCCTCTGCAATCCTTATTGCACAGGTTAATCAAGTAGCAGTAAAACATGAAGCACAAAATCTGCATTCTAACCAGGTGTCATAAAATAGCCACCATTTAATAGCCCTAGCATTTCCACTGCATCAAACATTCACTTTCAAGGACTATGCACTCAAAACTTAATTACTAATACAAGTTTATTATTATCACCACAGGCTATTTTACTCCTCCAATGTTAACACTTGCTTGTCTACCTTTTCCGACAAAAGGTGCTTTGCTTCTTTGTAAATGAGCACTCAAATAATCATAACAAGTCCATGGCAAGCAGAGGCTCATTAACTGAGGTAGGCTGTGGACCCAAGTAAGTAATGTAGATGATAGAGTCAAGGTGAAATCTGGAACAACATGTTAAACTCCCATAGTCCTTACACAGTGCATGGAATCACAAAAATACAAAGAAAAGAGCTAACAAAGAGAGCCAATAGGAGAACACTGAGTAATGGTATCTCTGAAATCCTCTTCTCTTCTAGAGCTTGGATGTACAATGTAGGAAGTCACCTGCTGCCTTCTGACCCAAATCCTACAAGCTCGAATGGTCAGTACTTCCTATCACCCTTTCAAAGGAACAAGCACAGTGTATGCAGGTGCAGGCAGAAAAGAAAACTCCAGCATTTTAAACGCAGCTGGGGGAAGAAGGAGGAAGAGGAAATTTTGCCCACCTTTTATACCATAGCCTAAGACAACTCTCTTACTAGACAGCGTGGGCTCCCACCCAACTAATGACCTGGATTGGCTTCACACCTTGAGCCTACTCTGACATGCGTGTTTCACAACAGCCACATTACATGCTGGGCAAGGAAGCACCGGTCTGTCTTTGTGTCTTTGTGACAAACAGCACTCAAGATTCCCCAGACCACAGGGAATGTAAACAGAAATAGAACTCTCTAACTTTACGGTTCACACACTTGTTTCCAAGTGGGGTGGAGGCACATTATCAGTTCTACACAATGACCAAAACCTTTTTTTACATCAGTTACAAATGTTTTTCTCAAAAAAAAAATGATACTGTTCACAACAGCTACTGAGAGTCTGAAAACAACCCACACAAATTAGAAGAAGAAAGGCATAATTTGCTATGCTCTGGATAGGAGTACATTGACTTGATCAGAAAAGGGCAACTGTGACTTCAAGGAGAAACATGACTCTTGGCATCTGAAAACTTCAAAGTGAAAAAGTAAGGCATTGGGTGGGAGTTCTGCTGTTTTTAGAGTTGGAGAGCCACTAAGCCATCATATGAGACTGGAACTTAACTGACTCATGTTCACCTAAAGTCTGTTTAGGGTTCTGAAGTCTTTTAACAGATCTAGTACGAGTGTGCAGTGGGACACCACCAAGTATCCTGAGGGTGCCACTGGAATACAGTAAGAAAGAAAGAAAAAAAAAGAAGCAAAAACAATCCCCAAGCCCAAATACAACCCTCCCCAAAGAAATATGCTGCAACTCCTTTCCCCAAAACTTCCTAAACCTCCTCTCAATGACATGTTCTTCCAATTCCCTCTCTAAATACTTACTCATTCTCTGAAGAAGATCCCACTCCTCTTGCAGAAATGCTCCATAGTGACCTATGATAAAATAGCATATGACAGACTTGTGCAGGGGAGTAAGACCCTGAAGAACACAGCTTACATAAACACTCACATACAAAGATCCAGACACTCATATGCCTCACTGGCAGAATCAGAGTTGCTCTGTCCTGCCCCAGCTGGAAGTTGGATCATTCTATTCCCCCCTGCTACCCGAGATTTACAGGGTAAACAAGGAATCCCCACACCCTGCTTTCACTGGGACTGCCTAGGGCACGAGTGTTGACACTGGCAGCTCAAAGTCCAGCTTTCAGGGTTTATACCAGATGTTCAAAAATCCAATTAGGATAAAAGCTGGTAAGACTGAAAGATCTCTGTGCCTGTACAGCATTATTAGTCTTCAAAAGACATTTTAGAAGAGCAATGGGAATTTACTGAACAAATCTTTCCTCAACATCCCAGCATTTTCAAACACAGGTTTTGGTTTTCAAACATGCAGTATCTGTAAGGGATTCAGCAGGTGTTGTCCTCTTCTACAGTATTATGAATAAATTCTGTGCAAGAATCAAGGGAATAGGAGATGCCAAGTGGCTGCATGATATAATTTTAAATGTAGTCTTTCAAAATAAGGCTGTTTGAGCAACTGAAATCAGAAAGAAAATCAAGCCCTTACTAAAAACACTTTTCTGAAGGATATTCTAGACACCAGAGCTGCCACTTAAGAGAAATTGGAATTAATTGTTAGTGTATTTAATTTTTGCTTTAGGTACTACAAAGTGTTACCTGTTATAGTGTGTGTAATGAAGTCTGACTCCAGCAGTACTGCAGCCCCTCCTCAAGGCTGTCCCTCTCCATGTTTTACTGCCAATGTACCTGTTTGGAGCCTCTTGGGTGGCCCCGTGGTGTAAAGGAGAGCACTCTGGACTCTGAATCCCAAGGTCATGAGTTCGAGTCTCAGTGGGACCATCCCCTGGCAGTTAAATGCCTCCCTGCCATCCCATCCCATCAGATCTGGGATGCTCAGCAGGGTCAGCCCCGGTTGGTACCAGGGGCTGTGATAGTCCCAAGGACTTCACTGTCGCTGTCCAAGCTCGCTCGGCCGTGGCAGATGGACCTCAGGACTGAAATGGTGGGGTCAGTTCTGCGCAGGCTGAGCCTCACCTAAAACATCCACTGCACAGGCTGGAAGGGCACACCCACGTGGGCAGAGCCCTGCCCAAACCTGCGTTGGTGAAGCCTGGCCACACCCACACACCCACACACCCACACACCCACCCACCCACACACACACACCCCTGTTTGGAAGGTGCTGTTTCTCTGTTCATCCAGGGTTCAGGTTTGCACGTACCTCTCTTTGCAATCATTTGGGGGCAACCCAAATTTAAGTCTATGGCATCGCAGTAATCCTGAGCCAACAGTGCCGCTTGAACAAACACTTCAGGATCATTGGCACAGAACTGTGAAAACCAAAGAAAAGTGGAATAATCAGGAAATAGCTTCCTTCAAGTACTGAGAACATATTATGGCATAGCTACGAAGCAACTACCTGCTACAGAAAGGAGGCATAATATGCACAGTTAGTAACAGCAAACACCATTTCTCAAAATGATCAAGGGAAGTCATGAGATATAGTCTTTCTGGATTTCAGTAATGCATTTGACACTGTTTCTCACAGGATCCTTCTGTAATTAATTCTGCAGTTTATAACTGTCACTACACTTGATTTGCTTTTGTAATCTTCAAGCCAGTAATACTTCCACTGACTTGTCTCATCTCTCCCCTCAGTCAAGTGAGACACTTCTCTTCCAGGGTGAAGAGTCCTCATCCATTTAACTGCTCCTCGTGTGGAAATCAGCCATTCCCCTGCTCATGCCAACTGTCTTTCCCTGCACTATTCTGCAGCTCCACCAGCCACTCTCCCTCTCTGGAAGGGAGTGAAGTACCTGAATATTACACAGTACTCAAGAAGCAGAAGTAAAACATACTTTAAGTCTTCCTATCCTCCTTGCATCCTTCCTCTATAGCTCAGCACTGAGCTTGGGGTTTCAGAGAACTACTCAAACAGCTCCTCCCTGAAGGGCATCAGATCTGGGGCACACCTTGACTCTACAACACCAGTTGTAATCTGTCTCTAAAAATGAGAGGCAGGGGACTAAAACCCTGTGAGAAGTCCAGTGCTCCAGGCCACCGTGGTTAAGACACCAAATCCTCTCCTAGACATGAGATAAACAGAAAAATACACATATCTTGGTGAGCTAGGTACTGCCCGGCGTATTTAGGTGAAGAAAATGAGATTTGTCATCCCATACAACCACGTTAAAATCTGAACGAACCTGACTAGTTTCAACTCACGCACATTTGAAAAACGCCTGGATTTGTTAACACAGGTGGGGTGGCTGTTGCGGCCGCGTTTGGCAGAATATTCACAGACTATTCTGAGTTTGGCAGCGCTGACCGCGTTCGTTCGCAGCGTTCCCCCGAGCACGGCGGGCCCGGGGCAGCCCCTGGGGCCGCGCTCACCTGCACGATGAGCGGCCGGTCCTCGGGACAGGCCTCGCCGTAGAGGTTCTCGCGGCGGTAGTTGGCGTCTCTGAGGAAGACCTGGGCGTGCAGCATCGGCGTGTAGCAGAGCTGGGCGCCGTGGCGGCGGCTCAGCAGCCTC
>VWZD01011597.1:25519-105441 GCA_013396695.1 Sakesphorus luctuosus
GGCATAGCTACGAAGCAACTACCTGCTACAGAAAGGAGGCATAATATGCACAGTTAGTAACAGCAAACACCATTTCTCAAAATGATCAAGGGAAGTCATGAGATATAGTCTTTCTGGATTTCAGTAATGCATTTGACACTGTTTCTCACAGGATCCTTCTGTAATTAATTCTGCAGTTTATAACTGTCACTACACTTGATTTGCTTTTGTAATCTTCAAGCCAGTAATACTTCCACTGACTTGTCTCATCTCTCCCCTCAGTCAAGTGAGACACTTCTCTTCCAGGGTGAAGAGTCCTCATCCATTTAACTGCTCCTCGTGTGGAAATCAGCCATTCCCCTGCTCATGCCAACTGTCTTTCCCTGCACTATTCTGCAGCTCCACCAGCCACTCTCCCTCTCTGGAAGGGAGTGAAGTACCTGAATATTACACAGTACTCAAGAAGCAGAAGTAAAACATACTTTAAGTCTTCCTATCCTCCTTGCATCCTTCCTCTATAGCTCAGCACTGAGCTTGGGGTTTCAGAGAACTACTCAAACAGCTCCTCCCTGAAGGGCATCAGATCTGGGGCACACCTTGACTCTACAACACCAGTTGTAATCTGTCTCTAAAAATGAGAGGCAGGGGACTAAAACCCTGTGAGAAGTCCAGTGCTCCAGGCCACCGTGGTTAAGACACCAAATCCTCTCCTAGACATGAGATAAACAGAAAAATACACATATCTTGGTGAGCTAGGTACTGCCCGGCGTATTTAGGTGAAGAAAATGAGATTTGTCATCCCATACAACCACGTTAAAATCTGAACGAACCTGACTAGTTTCAACTCACGCACATTTGAAAAACGCCTGGATTTGTTAACACAGGTGGGGTGGCTGTTGCGGCCGCGTTTGGCAGAATATTCACAGACTATTCTGAGTTTGGCAGCGCTGACCGCGTTCGTTCGCAGCGTTCCCCCGAGCACGGCGGGCCCGGGGCAGCCCCTGGGGCCGCGCTCACCTGCACGATGAGCGGCCGGTCCTCGGGACAGGCCTCGCCGTAGAGGTTCTCGCGGCGGTAGTTGGCGTCCCTGAGGAAGACCTGGGCGTGCAGCATCGGCGTGTAGCAGAGCTGGGCGCCGTGGCGGCGGCTCAGCAGCCTCCAGGCCAGCTCGCTCTGGTCCACCATGGGCGCCACGACGTAATGGGCGCCTCGCAGCGTCTCCCTCCAGAAGGCCTCCCCGCGCAGCTTCGGCATCTCCCGCCCGTGCCGCGCCGCGGCCGCCGCAGCTCCGGGACTCGGTCTGAGGGCCGCGACCGCTGGGCCCGGCCCGGGCACCGGTGCCACCGGACGGTGCCACCGCCATCCCGCTCCGGCCGGCGCAGCCGTGCAGCGCTCTCCGGCCCCTCCGGAAACCGCGGCGCCGGCAGGAGGGGCCGCGCGTGGAGAGGTCCGGCCGCTGCAGGGCCGGCGGCACCGCCCGGGGGGCGGCTCGAGGGGCGGCTCGAGGGGCCGCTGCCGGGGGAGGGCCGGCGGTACTGCCCGGGGGCTTCTGCCGAGGGCCGGCCCTGCCCCGCGGTCCCGCAGGGCCCCGGCCTCCGCACTCGGCTCGCAGCGCCGCTCGGGCCGCAGCACCCGCCGCCCCCGGCCCCGAGGCCGCCTCCGCCGCTTCTCTGGGCGTTTCGGCCTCTGCCCCGGCGAGGAGCGAGGGGAGCTGAGCAAGGGCCGGCACTGAGCAGTGCAGGAGCTCGGACTGAGCGATGGGCTTACCCTGTCCTTGGTGTCGGGGGCTCAAGTCAAAGAGGTGGAAATGATCGAACTGGCTGAACCAAATACAAGAGCAAACATGACAAAACCGCTCATTCTGCATCATTTTATAAAGCTACTGACCATCACCAGGATTACCACAGTGGAGGGTTTCCACTTTTCTCAGCCACTACCTTCCAGAACATCAACAATACTGCATCTCTACTCCAGTCACAACATCAATATAACTTGAGTCATAGGGCTTGCTTTCTTCAAAAGGGAGAAACTCAGAGTCATTATATAGGGTAACGAAGCTTCAGAGCCTAAGCAGGTTACATGGACACTCCAGTGGCTCCATTAGAGTCTGTCCATTCACAGCCTTCACAGTTCAAGGTCACTGTCAAAGCCTATATTTCCCCCCTCCCTTACTTTCCAGTACTCATGCCTGTGATGAACTTGCTGCAAGAACTAGTTGTGTCAAGCTTTAATTATTTTCTACCATCTTTTGTTACCTCTCAGCCATGTGAAAAAACAGTTCTGCTGTTTCAAATACACAGCCTCTCCAACCTTCCTTCAACACTCCCACTGCCTCCTACACAGCTCCTGCAGAGATATTTTTTCTTTCTTTTGACCCCAATATCCTGGCATGATGTCTGATCTTCAGCTATGGTAACTAAGTGCAGGAGAAACTTTATCACTGTTGTACCTTAGATGTTTTGGGTTTTGTTTAACCTCCATTACAGCACCACAAAGCTTCTCTACTTCTGCTGTCAAGAGCTATTTAAATTTTCACCAGTTCTATTGAACTGTGACCTTTCCTCCATTCTTTTTTAAACTACTCTCTTCAGCAAGAGAGGTGGTTTTTTTTGCCTTCATGAAGGTGGTAGAAAAGGAAAATAACAGCTTTAATAGTGATGACAGCATATGCTATGTGCCATACATTCTCTCTTCCTCTTGCAGATTTAAGGCATATGGCCCATCATTTCAGAATGGCACTGTGACTGTGAGCCTAAAGAAATGTGTAGGGTTAGAGGATTGTTCTTCAGTCTTGAGATTAAGACAAGCATGGTCTTAGCCTGGGAGAAGGCAGCTGAAAAGGAGGATGGAACATATCGCAGCTGACATGAGTCCCTACTTCACTTTCACAGAGAAGAGTAGGTGGGAAGGACTTCTGCCCTTGTCTTTTCAAAACAAGCAACTGCAGTATTGGATTTTGCATCTGATATTATTATTCCACCACTGCCTATATGATGGACGATGGAGAAACAACAGGCAGTACCAGCACTAATAAGGGTTTTATTTTTGGCACACTGAATAAAGCAGCCAGTTATATAATGGGCTACAGGACAGCAGCTCTGTATATTTAAACTCTGCTTAGATGAAACTGTGCACATTTGTTTATATAATGAACTTTCCCAACTCCTGCTGTGATAGGATTAGTCCCTGCTCCCTCCACACAACTCATTTAGAGACATTAAATACTTTAGCAGAGAACTATTGCACCTGTTTCCTTAAAGTTTTATCACTCCTTTCTTCTTCGTTTTAGGTTTTCAATACAACCAAGACAAATAGGATTCTTTCAGCTCCTTTTTTTCAGGCTCACAACAACTGCCAATAGTTAACCCAAACCAACCAATCTGTCAGTTTTATGCAGTACCCCAGGCCAGTGCATGCAGGGACAAGGTGCAGGAGAGCTGATGAAGCCCCATGGAATACACATAGTTCACAGCCACTCCAGCACTGGTTTCTTTGCAGCTGTAAGGCACCTCCTCTTCCCACATTACTCACTTTCCTCCCCCTGTTACTAACACCTAGTCACCAATCACACCTGAAACTGCACAGCCTTGCCTGTCTAACCCTCTCAGTGGCCCTGAGGTAGATGCTGTTGCCCGTTTTTACAGACGGGGAAACGGAAGCAGAAGCATTTATGCCTTGTCCAATACCATAACAAGAGACAGAATTAGATTCTGAGAGTTTCCACTTCAGTACTGTGGTTGTATATTGATTGTATCTAAGGTACCAAAATCATGGCAACAAGAAGCCATGCTCCAGTACACCAGATCTTTATTATTTAATTTCTCTAGACTCCAAATCAGGTATGCTAGCAGCAGTTTTTGCTTGATACTAAGAAATGAGAGATTCCAGGGGAAACATAAAAGTAAGAAATGGTGGTAGAAAATAAGACAAAAAGCCAACCAGTGATCAATTTCTGTTTAATACTAGCAAAGCCAAAGACACTCTTTAGGTCAAAAAATACCAATTAAAAGAAAAAAAAAAGATAAAAAGAACAAGACATTTAAAAATGGTTTAGGCTGACATTATGTTGTTTTATTTCAGATTTCACAAAAGAAATACTTCATAAAACTAAAACCAGTTAACCCAGCCACTATCAACAGAGGGTGGTATAAGCAAAAGACACTAGGTCAGAACCTGCAGTGAGGAGCCACCTGTTCCTGTCACTGGAATGCTCCTGTACTACCAGGATGCTTCACTGGGGGATGAAGATGAACGAACTGGGGTTTTATAGCAGTTCTGAGAGGCACAATAGCTCCTCCTAGTTGGTGCTTTGTTGCTACCCAGGTCTCCTCTGTATCATAAGTGTAGCAAGGATTTACTGATTTCGGAAAGGACAGGTCCAGCATACCAAAGGCAAGACATTTTTCAATTGAATTTTAAGTTTCCTTTAAAAAGGTACTGTGTTTTAAAATCATACCATCAAGCTGATTACTTGGCTAACTTATGTGGGATCTCTAATCTCATTACTGAAAGGAAAATGAATACACAAGGCCTAAGCAAGTCCTGTGCTAAGTAAGAGACACAGGGGCTTTTCAGATCCTTGTATGTTTGCCTGAGCTTTTGTTATGGGAGAGCAGGGGTGGGAGGATCAGTTCAGTTGTTAAGGAATTCCATTCCCTGCCCCTCATTCCAAATGTTTGGTTGTGTGGTGAGACTGGAGGTGGGAGAGAATAAGGTAAATCAATAATCTTAATGCTTTACTAAGGTTCTGATACAGCAGAGCACAGAATCTTGCACAAATAAAAATAAAGTACCAGCTTAGGGACAGCTCTGCCTGCATTTATCTTACCCAAATAAAGGCTGTTCAATACAGAGGCAGCTGTCAAACCACCCACCCTACTCCCCCCGCCCGGCCTTTCTCTCCTCAGAAGAGTGGATGATGGCAAGATCTTTCCTTCTACCTCTTCCTTTCTGAACAGGTCAGGGCAGTGAGAGAAAAAAGAACAAACCAAACAAGACACTTCCAAAGATGCACTTCAGTTTAACAAGTGGGCATCCTGCTCTTGTAGGATAAATCTTCCCTTCCAAAAAGAGATGTTTCTTTTCTCCTACAACCCATGATAAATTAAAACCAAGTAAGAAGTCTCTGGTTTGACACAATAAATACTTAGAATATAGCAAATTAAAAAATATAGTTACAAAACCCTCAATGGAATTCTCTTTCTGACCTAAACTGCAGACATATTCTTCACAGATAAAAAGCATCTCCAAAATCAGCTGCAGCTCCACTCCTCTCTCTGCTCACTAGGCTTGGTCAACAAGTGTTATCACATACCCTTTGGAATACTGTTAAGACAAAAATAATACAGAGCACAACAAATCTACTCCTAAATTTGTTTTTCATATTGCCAAGGGCGTAGGAAGCAACCATCAGTGGGGAGCCCTCAGAGCAGTGCACAGTGACAGAGTCACAGCACTACAGTAACATGGACAGGGTTACTAGGGGGGTAAAACAGAATGGGAAAGGAAGAGATGGAACCCATAAAAGTTGGGAAAAGATAAGCAAGAAAGAGAGAGAAAAAGACCAATAGAGTATAGCTGGACTTCCCACTTCTGGCAGCAGAGCAGATGAGATGTTGAATAACAGGAAGAGTTCCTTGGGGTCTGTCATAACTAGGAATGTTGTTGGCATTTTCTTCATCATTGCCAGTGAGTAAGCAGAAGTTAACCCTCTCTGACACTGACACGTGGCTCTGCCAGTGAGCTGTGGATGATCCCAATAATCGATTCAACACCATCTCCCTCCAGCAAGGTGCGGTGATCCCCTTCAACAAGATGGACAGATATTTTCCCATCACATACCTGCAGAGATACAAAAAAGAGAAACTTTTCATTTACAATTTACAACCAGCTGGTCATGTAGCTCGTTTGGGTTTGTCAGTCTTCTAAGTTACTCATAGTTTACCCCACTGTCTTTATTAAATTCAATTAAAACAGCAGCAGTTTTATCCTGACACATTTTCACAGATTGGTTGCAGGGCACTGTTTGGAATCAGTGTTTTAAAGCACAGTACTCTGGACAGCCTGGCAGGCATTCCACTCAAATATAAGCTGGGCAGGAAGTTAACCAACCTGGTACCAAAAGAATAATTTACCAATTTACCTACCTACCTATGAATTTACCTAATTCATATCAAAGAATGAATGATAAAGTAGCTATTTCCAAGCCCTTAAGAAAAGCAAATAAACACCCCCCTCCCCACTATCTTCTGCTCACCATAGCAAATCTTCCTTTACGTCATTATGTAACCTTAATAACATGTAAGTTAACCTGGAATCAATAATGACTAAGTTAAAAATCTGAAGGGATAGGAGATGCCAGAAGCAGGAAGAGAATTCTGAATATCTTTTCCCTGGTATTTGTACCATAATGCAAGACACAACCTCTTTATGTCAGCAGAGGCTAAAGAACAGTGCACCTTATCTAGACTACAGGTCAAACCCCTACTTTTTTAGGCCCAAAAGAAACCCACTGCTAAGTGATCCAGAAAAGGTAACTGAGAAAAAGCCACCTTTACTGTCAGTAGGAGGCTGCACCCATTCAGCGGGCAAACTTTAGGGTATATAGTGAAAAAAGACTAAAAGTTACTCTCTTTTAACATCTTTATTGTCCAAGTCATTCTAGAGAGCTGCAAGAATCAGCTGTAGAAAACACTTATCCACTATAGAGGCTTGACCTTCTGGCCCTCATTACCCACAGAAAATGCCTGGAACCAATCAACACATTTGCTTTTGGGGACTTCTAATTTTTGTTAGAGCACAATAGCTACAGAATGATAATTTCTTTAAGGTTGGTTTTGTCCATTTTCCCTCAGTAAGGATGGTTTTCCTTGCTTTTCTTTGGATCCCCCAAATATCAGGAGAAACTCAACAGTCACCAGTGGGCTTCAGACTGACCTCTGAGAGTTTGTAATCTCTACCCAGACCTTCTTCATATTCATTGTGAGACTTGGCCCGCATCAGTGTCACGTTCCCATGATACTTGGCGTCTGGTATATACTTGTCAGCAGCCTTCAGTTTATGGTAAAATGAAGCTGCAGCAAAGCTGAGTGCTTCCCGATTGATGTTTGTATGAACCTCAGTTATCAGGTCTACAGCAGCATTCACGCGAGCCTGCAGATCTTTCAGGGGCAGAAGAACCTCCAGCAGCTGGAAATAACATTTTTTTTTACATTAGTCTCAAAAGCTGAGAATCCAGCTCCATTAAACAACATACCACATGTCTTTTGTGCAATATTAAGAACTATATGTATCTACTTTTTTATATTTTTCTATGTGTACACATACACACACACTTTTTTATAGATATATATACACACGCATAGGTATATAGCAAAATAAGAAGCATTACCTTATTGTATTCAGTGCCTGTAAATTGCTGAACAAAGACACATAATGCTTCAGTCTCCAATGCAGCCTCATTTCCTTGGGCCAGTTTGGCTCTGTAGCTCTGGAAAAGACAATATAATGTGAACAAGAAAGGGATGTGCCTGATCTTGAAACTCAGACAAAAACAATTACAGAAAAAACGGTATGAACTAGGAAAAAAGGGAGGAGGGAAATCCCTTGAGGAGAGATTAGAAAGCAAATCCAAGGGTGGCAATAGCCAACTATTCCCTAGGAAGTACAAAGAAAATGGAAGAGAAGCCTTAAGCAAGGTTTCCCAGCGCCACAACATGAGGATTGTGACTTGCAGGCACCAGGACCTTTCAGAAGACATACTATTATTATGATTCATCATAGCAAGAGCAACACTGGTGCCTGAGTTCTTGCCAATTAATGAAAACCATCTGTCATACACTTCCACCCTTCAGCCATCTCTAAAACACCCACTGTCTACAAGTATCTCCCAACCTCCCTGTCAAGAAGTCTTGTCAGCTTTTCAGATTGCTCATATCTAGAATAGTAAGCTCTGAGAACATGAGCCCTGATAGAGAGGGTGGTCCCCAGAAAGAACATTTACTTTGTGCCCCTTACCTGAGTATATGCTGCCACAAAGGAATGAGACCCATCAAAGAGGAATAAACTGTTGAGTACATGGGAAGCATTTTGTTGTGCTTGCAGTTGGGAGCACATTTCAAAGGCTACGCAGGCCCCGAAAGAGTACCCAGCGATGCGGTAAGGTCCTTCAGGCTGGATCTGCTTCATACAGCCAATGTAATAGGCTGCCAGGCTCTGGATGCTGTCCAAGGGAGCAGCTGGAACATGGAAGTGAGTTAGAAACAGACTCTGGTGAAAAGACATTGGCAGAGACAAATATGTTTTCATGCACTTGGAAGAAACCCCGTTGGAAACATTCAGGTTATTTTGCAGGTAAATTACTAAGTTATGGTTAACAACCTGCATTTTTGACATGTAACAGTAATACTCCTGCTTTCTAAAAACAGGTGGAAATAGATGCCTCATTTTGCCCATACGTAAACTCTTCAATCTAACCTATTGTTCCTTTTGATACTAGGGGATGTTTGACATGACTATATGCATACTAATAGGCCCTGATACTTGTCTCTTTGAGTTTAAGAGCCTAGAAACGAAGTCCTCTCTTTAAGGCAACTATAGTTCAGAATGTTATGTTTGCAAATTCAAAATGCCAAAGAATTGACACACCTTTTGTGCACTGGAGCCCATAGCAGGGCATGTGAAGTCTGGAGGCAAGAGTGTAGAAAACTGCAATGGATCCTTCAATGGGGTGAACAAGGAAAAGAGGGCGCTCTGTGCTCTGAACATCATTGAGACGGGTGACTGTTGGTCCTTCTGGGTTCACCAACAAGTTGTTTAAATCTAATTTTGGAGGTTCACCCAGGCCTGTCTTCGCCAGTGGGGACGACTTCAGCTCTTTAAAGGAAAGTACACCAGACAAACATAATTAGCTTCAGAATCAGCCTTGATCACATAGCCATAGACCTAAAGGAGAACCTCAGGGCTGCTCTGGATTAGTCCACTGGCTCAGCACATCGAGGCACAGACAGAAGGATCTTCCTATTGCCAGTTTCTCTGCAGCAACTGCATATGCTTTTAGCTTACTGTAAGCATGACATTACACTGTTTGTTTCCCAGGGAAGTAAAAGGCCTTAAATTGCATCCAGCACACAGCCACATAAGAGTACTCATGCATGCAGATGCTAACCAGGAAAGAAAGCAGCTTTCACACTTGCTTTTACAACCTGCCCCCAGAAACGATGGGCCTGGCCCAGTGGTCAATACACTCCTGTAAAAAGTCTGTGACTTAAAAGCCATTCAGCTATAACCTTACTTTATGATTTGACAGAGGTTTGTGTCACTAGAGATGAAAGCAACGGACTGCAAGCTTAATTATTTGAAATCAGGTGACTGGTAGCAACCAGACACTGTACCCTCTGCTGTCTTGGACTTGGAAGAAAGTTCACGCAGTTTGTTGATAGTAAGGAGTCGAATTTCTCTCATGGTCATAAAGATGTCATAGTCTCTTTCCAGTGTCTGGCGGACCTCCACTCCCATCAAGGAATCCAACCCCAAGTCAGCCAAGGAACTGTCGGCATTCAGACTACTCACATCACGGACACCTGAGAACAAAACAGCACATTAGCCAAAGGCCAATTTCTTTTCAGCTCTAGGCCTCCCTAGCAGCCTTCTCCACTTCTTTTTCTCCTAAAATCTCAGTAAATTGCAGCTACAGAGAATTACTTTTCAGGATCATCTAATACTTTCACAAGTCACCCTTTTTACAACACAGATTTTGTCATATGGGATCTAGTCTTTAGAGTACTCATTAAATGTGCACAGATTTATGACAGGGCATACATCAGTCCAAGTTAAATAGCTGTGAACATTTTCACATCAGCTCTATACAGAGTCCAGAGCAGTCAGCTAGACAAATTTCACATACTGAAGGCTCTAACTGCAACTGCAGTCCTAGACCTAACCCAACAAATCCCCATCTACAAAATGAGATAGAAATCATCAGTGTCAATGATGGCTGATTGCAACACTTGAAGTCTTTCACACTGAAGAGGACATGATTCCTGTAGCCTTCATTGCCTTTTCCCCTTCAATTTTCACACCGCTAAATCTCTCACCCTTTCCTCAGCTGTAAAAGGCCTCTCATATTAGCACTTGCATCTACAGCTCTTTGTCCCCTCCTTCCCCTTGTGCTGTCCCATGTTGCCACCTTTCCCACCATTAGGTTTTATTACTAGCTTCTCCCTTTTTTGTCTTCACACTCTCTCCTTCCAGATTAACCCTACAGCTGGTACAGTTTCACAGACAATTTCCTATGTATAAAAGCCATGTCTGTCCTCAGAGGCCAAATTTGCTGTCAGTGAACTGCACACAATTCCTTAAGTACCACTCTGGAGACTGTCTTTCATTTATTAGTCCCTCTTTTGGTAGAAAACGAAGGATCAATACACATTTCTGTCTGCAAAAGACAACTGAAATGGGACACAGTAGATAGAGTTGACAGAGATTAGTCCCTTTCAACATAAAAATAGGGGACACAATGGTAAAAGAAGCAGGTTTCAATACAGACAGGAGGACATGGCACCTGTAACACATAGTTAAGCTATGGTTACTAGATGTTCACATGGGATGACAGAGAGCTGATTAGTGAATACCCTACCAGTTAGCCACTTAGTACAGAAAAGCTACTTTTTGCAGCATGGGGACATCTCAAGGTGAATGTTTGAAAGCTGGCATAGTACTCAGAAAGTTAGTAATGTATTTGCTCTGTTCTGTGCTGTCCCCGAATTTTGCTTTTGGGGGCTGTTCCTGTTGATTCTCAACTTGGAGAGAAGTACCAGTCCACTCTAAATAAAACTCACGACACTGAAGTATATGTGCATGTGTCTGCAAACACAGAGAGAAAAGCCCATACAAGAAGCAAAGTTATTACCAGAGAGAAGGAACAGTGTAAAGGGAAAAGAAAAAACAAAACAAAAAAATAGGCAAACACAACAACATACCCAAACCACAGAAAGTCAGGAGCAGATGTTGAACAGGGCACCTACAGCAGTACCCCTGCTTTCCAAAAGCATTGAGATGGTAGGCATTGCCCAGCAGTGCTTCAGTGAGAGCACTTACCCAGGATGTGAGCAACAGCTTCTACAAGATCCCGTTGACTGCCTCCTTCAGCTTTCACAGACATCTTTTCTGCTAGGACAAAACTGGACATGACAGGATGAGGTTGACTCAGGAAGGTATCGAGCACCTCCAGGCATGAGCTGATTTGTTGGGGAATCGTTCCCCCCACCACAATATCTTTGTTTCCCATTGTCTTCAGCAAGATACCCACATCACCAATGGCTCCCCATTGGATTGCCAGGCCTGTAAGAGAAAGTAGAAGAAAGCATATGGCAGCAATAACATGGGAGTTAAAACCCAGCTGAGCTAAGGCTTGTATTTCCTTTGTGCTGTTAAATGGTCAGTTCACTCACACATGAATGATTTAGGATACTAGCTGGCAGGGGAAAACAGCCTTCAACATTTATTATCACTCCAGGCAAGTGAACAAGTCTCTGGTGAGCTGGTTCTCATCTGGATATTTGGTGAGATTTTTCTGTGCAATGAGTAGCCATCTTACCTGGGAGTCCATCATGATGCCGCTGCTCACAGATGCGCTCCATGGTAGAATTGGCAAAGCCATAATTACTTTGCCCAGCATTTCCTCTTCCACAGCTTACAGAGGAGAACACAACAAAATAGTCCAGGTCTGGACACTTCTTACGGGTCACCCTTGGAGCAGAGCAGGAGAGAGAGACCTCATCAGAAAAACCCTCTAACTATGTTATCGAGGAAGGCTAGTGTAAGACTAAAACAACACAGTTTGGTCCGTTCTGTGACAATAAAAGCAGTTCTTATTTGTCCCTTCCACAGATACTTACCAATCCAAATGAAGGGTGCCTGAATACTTGGGCCTGTTGACCTCCCCGAATAATTCTGGGGTTTGATTTTCAATCATGCCATCTCTGAGGACCTATAGGGGGTCAGGGGAGGGATAAAGAAGAGAAGGTGCAGTTTCAGTATCTCCAGTTTCTCTGTTTAAATATGGCACACGGCTTGAGATATGAGAGGATATCATACAATGCATTTTTGTAACTTTGCAGTGCAGACATACCCTGAATATCCCAAAATATGACAACATGACTTTTGCTAAATCTGCTTTTTTTCAGTATTCTTTCAGTATTGCCACTGCAGACTCTATGTGGAATATTTTTTTCCCCAAGGGATCTCGGGCAACATTCGTCTAACCACAGAACTGAACGTGTTGGCCAAACACTGTTGCTTCTCAGGCCAAGGGGTCAGACTCAAAAGCCCTCAGTCACTAGGGAAGACCAAAGCATAGTACCCTTTGAAACACAGAGAACCAAACTAAAACTGTATGAAGCCTTACGGCCTTCAGTAAAAAGGTCACTTGAATGGGTGCTGCCTCTTACAAGTCCTGAGCATTTTTCTTACTTACCACAGCCAAATTAAAGATGCCTCCAACTGGTCCAAGCTGCAAAGCTTCTTCTATCAATAGCTGTGTTCCTTCTAGTGTTCCAATATCACTGGTAGATACCAACACTTGGATACCCAGTGCCTTCCACTCTTTAACACGTTTAGCCTGATAGCCTACAAAAAAATAAAAGTAGACAATGCATGGGATGAAGCATTCACACCATTAGCCTTTGCTTGACCTGCTCTTTATACTTTTCTGACTAGATAAGGACTGAATAGCAAAATAATTCTTGATTCAGCTGCAAGAGAAAAATTGGACAAAATGTGCAAAGTAGGTAGAAGTCACTTGAATTTCAGAAATATTCTAAATAGATCAAGTGGAGAAGAGAGTCAGGAGAACCTCTCACAATGATTTCTGAGCAGTCTTGGGAATGTAGAGAGGTCCCAGCTGACTGGAAGCTGGAGAACGTTGTCCCAGTTTTCAAGAAGGGTAAGACGGAGGACCTTGGAAACTACAGGACTGTCATTCTCACATCAGTGCCTGGTAAAGTTATGGAGCAGATTATCCTGGAAGGTATTGAAAAACACCTGAAAGACAACACACTTGCTGGCCACAGCCAGCACAGCTTCAGGAGAGGAAAGTCCTGCTTATCCAACCTGATTTCCTTTTATGACCATCTAGCTGATGAAGGGAAGCCAGCTAATGTAATCTTTGGATTTCAGTAAAGCTTTTGATAACATCTCTCATCATATCCTTCTGGACAAACAGTCCAGCCCACAGCTGGATAAACACATCATGTGGTGGGCGAACAACTGGCTCACGGGTCAGGCACAGAGGGTGACATCAGACTGGCAACCTGTCACTAGTGGGCTTCCTCAGGGCGCCACCTTGGGCCCTGTGCTCTTCAACATCTTCATAAGTTACTTGGACACAGGACTGAAAGGGATATTGAGCAAGTCTGCAGATGACCCAAAACTGGGAAGAGCTGCTGACTCCCTCGAAGGCAGGGACACCCTGCAGAGAAACCTTGACACATCAGGGGGCTGGGCAATAATCAACCATTGGACGTTCAGCAAGGGGAAGTGCTGGATTCTGCCCCTGGGATGGGGCAATCCTGGTTGTATGAACAGACTGGGAATAAGATGCTAGATAGCAGTGTCAGAAATGGGGCCTGGTAGTCCCAGTCGATGGCCCACCTGGCCATGAGTCAGCAGCGCCCTGGCAGCCAGAAGGGCCAACCATGTCCTGGGGGACATCAGGCCCAGCATCACTGGCCAGGCGAGGGAGGGGACTGTCCTGCTCTGCTCTGCACTGAGGCCACCTCACTTGGAATACTGGGGCAGTTCTGGGCACCACAATGTAAGGAAGATATGAAGCCACTGGAGAGTGTCCAAAGGAGGGCAATGAAGATGGTGAAGGGCCTTGATGGCAAGCCGTGTGAGGAGCAGCTGAGCACACTTGGTCTGTTCAGCTGGAGAAGGGGAGACTGAGGGGAGACCTCACTGCAGTTACAGCTTCCTCAGGAGGGGCAGAGGAGGGGCAGGCACTGAGCTCTGCTCTGTGGGGACCAGGGATGAAACCAGAGAGAATGGCCTCAAGTTGTGTCTGGAGGTTTAGGTTGGACATTACAAAGTTTCTTCACCCAGAAGGTGGCTGGGTGCTGGAACAGGCTTCCCAGGGCAGGGGGCACAGCAGCAAGACTGACTCTTGCGAATGGGTGCAGCACTAGGAGAAGCACTCAATGATCCTTGTGGGTCCCTTCCAACTGGGCATACTCTGTGATTCTGTGATAAGGTTTGGGTGGTGGTGGGGAGAAGGAAGAAAAAGTACAACCATGAAGGGAAATGAACAAGAATTCGGGTACTGGGACAGGAAAGAATGGCTAGATTAGAGCAAGGCAACAGATTACACAGCATAGCCAGAACTTGAGAAGTATTTGATCTATGTGTTTGTGCAAGTTGTGCAATTGTGAACTTGCCAAAAGAAAGAAACCTGTAGAGACAGATTGTATGAGGAAATACTGAAGACTATCATTGATAAGAAGTCTCAAAGCTGCAACTGTAATCAAACTAGCACCTTAAAATTGAGTAAAGATGTTTATGGATGTTATCAGATAGTAGGGTCTGTCTTTACAGATGTGCTACCTAAGGAGCAAGAGCAAGCACCCACACATGTAACTTGAGGGACAGAGTATCTTTAACAAGGTGTTTATAGGCTCTTCTCTGTGGCTTGTGATCCAACATACTAGAGCCACTGGACAAGTCAGTGAGGTAGCCAGATAGAGACTTCGTGAAAGTGGTAAAGGTAAAAGAAAGACTGCAGAGAAAAAATTCTGTGTAAAGGAGAAAATGGGTTGATAGAATTAGAAAGCATAAAAAGGGGAAAGTAGTAGTTGAAAAAAAAAATCAAAGGACACTTCCTCCTTTAAAATAAAGGGGACAACAGCTTGTTTGACGTGAGATATTACATAAAGGAAAGGGAAGAAAAGCGATCAAGACATTATTATTTGTCAATAGGACACTTAAAAATGGAGAGAAACTACAAACTGAGGTCTGTTGAAAGACATCAGTTTCCCTGTTTCCTTAGAATTTTTGCTTACCAGTTCGTATGCCAGAACGAGATGTCAGTATGAGCTTCTGTGCTCCTCTCTCAACCAGCCACTGTGCCAGCTCAAGCCCAAATCCTCCTAGGCCCCCTGTGATGATGTAAGACTTGGTAGGTGGACAGGAGGTTCGGGAGATTGCAGAGACTTTAACTGGTTCAGACTTTCTTAAAGGATATTCCTTTTCCTCTTCTTGGACCTTCCCCCCAGCCCCGGCAAAGAAGAAAAAAAGAAAAGGTAGTTACAATCAGATGCACAATGTATTTATCTTTCCATGCTATGCTCCTCCAGTCAATGGAAATAAACCTTGTAGAATCAGTGTCAAGACTTGACAGCTATATCTGTTACAGTGTCAGCATTAAAAACTGATGCTGTGTTCTCCTAGTTACAGAATTTCAACTCAAAATGGATAAAAATATACAATACAGTCACCTACAGAGATGACAGATGCATCAGAGAATCAAAGTCATTATTTCATTACCTTGATCATAACTTTGCCAATATGTTTTCCTTGTGCCATGAACCTGAAGGCAGCTTCCACATCTTCTTTGTCGAAGACAGTACTCTTCAGGGGCTTTACTACACCGTCTTTTATGCCTTTCTTCAGTAACTCTAATACTACTTCCCCATCTGGGTTTCCCTCATCGAATATTGACTCTAACAGGATCCCATGAAATGACACATTCTTGAGGAAGAGAGCCATTCCTAGGAAAAGCAACTTTGTTATGACCTGATGCTGCTAACATTTCAAAAGAGTCTCTCTTCTGCTTCAGAAACATTTGTGTAGGTCACAGGAGTAAAGCAGTCAGATGCTTGAATTCTACATTCTCCAAACTCATTCTTGCATACACTCTCCAAATGCTACATTCATTAGGTTGTTCTCTTACAAGCAGACCAGTTTAACCGCAATTGCACTCACAAAAATTGTATGTTGAGAGGAAAAGCTACATCATGGTCAGTTTCGTATCAAAAAAGACATTCTTTTGTCTAGTGGCAGCTGAGTTAGAGAGGAGCTAGATGCATGTAGAGCATACATCCTGTCAGTCTCCACAGGAGACTCTTCCTCATAGCACAGTTTTCCAAGATGATTTGAAATTTAATTAGAATAAGGAAGAAGACTGTTAACACTTGCTAGATGCAATCATTCTAAAACAGGGAACGCTCTTGTAATTTTTCACTAACACACCACATTATAACATTGCAAAATTTGTTTTCCCATTCAAGAGGAATCAGGTTAAACTTGCCTCTGTGCCTTCAAAAACTGGTAGATGCTGTTGGCCACCTTGAGGGAAGAGAGGCCTTGCAGAGAGCTGATAGACCAGAACACTGGGCAATCATTAATTATATAAAATTTAACAAATGCCAGATTGCACACCTGAGACCAAGTAATGTTAGACATAGGTATAAACTGGGAGTGGCTGGAGAGCAGCCCTGGTGAAAGGGATCTGGGTGTGCTGGTCAGTAGCTAAAAGCTAATGAGATGTATTTCCTCGTGTCCCATCTTACCAAGCTGACTGTTGTTAGATAGATCAAATTTGCCTATTTCCAAGAAGCGCCCATGTCGAGCAAGACAACGCAAACTGGCTTGGAGCTTCTCCTCCGCCAAGGAATTTAACACGAGATTGACACCTGCAACGAAAGGAGAAGCAAGTACTTTAACTAACTTAACTCTGCTGAGGGCCTAACCCTGTCTTGTAGTGACTCATACTGTCTTTAGAATGTGCAACTGCATAATGAGGCATAGCTCACAAAAAAAAAAAATTCCTGAACTTCACCTTTTCCATTGGTAACTCGCAATATATGTTGCTCAAATGTAGTGTCTCTGGAGCTGGCAAAGCTATTTGCATCCAGCTGTGGGAATCTTGCTTGGAGATACTCACGTTTCTCAGTGGAGCCTGGAAGTAGAAAACTAGTTGAAAGATGTCAGTACTCTTATGCTGATTTCTTCATTATGGTGGAACAACCGATTTTCCTCTGCACATCTTTTCCCCCTGGACTGTAAGTCTGAGCAGCCATCACTCACTTGTTTCAAAGCTCTTGGTCTCTCAAGATGTTAAACCTTAGGACAAAGGCTGTCTGGTTGTTACTGCTCATTTATAATGTAGAGCAAGGACCAGAAACAGACCAGAGACTTTGAACGGACAGGCACTGAATTCACATTACCAGATCTAAAAGGAACAAGCCTTGATTATCTTCTGTACTTTTCATTATATAGTTTACAGGGGTAGATAAATTTGTTGGTGCTGTGGAAGTTTCAAGTACATAGTCAGTAGCTGTATTTGCCATGTGTTCAGTTTGCAGCCTGAAAACTTGATAAAAGCTACAGCAGAACATACTGAGCCAAGTAAGCACATACCTAAATGGGTATATACTTTTATATGTGTCCACACATATGCTTCCTCTATTTATTATCTATAATTCTGTATTTTTTCCCTGTAACTTTGGGCCCTCAGTACTCACCTACAGTAGCAAAGACACGGCAGCCCATGCTCAGGGCTATGGCAATGGCTGCTTGGCCCACACCTCCTGAGCCAGAGTGAATAAGGATACTCTCTCCCTTCCTCATACCACCTCGAACCACCAAAGCATAATAAGCAGTGGCATAAACCACAGGCACTGAAGCGGCTTCTTCTAGAGTCCTAAAGATCAAAGTGAAAGAGATACTTTTAGCCTTGGAAAAGACTAGTCGATTCTCCTGATGAAATCTGCCTTTCTGCAATGGAAAGGTTAAGCTGTTGAGATTGTCAACTACTTAAGACTTTCTGATCTATCACAAGGCAGACTACCAAAGTTACCAAGCACAGCCAAGATTCATCATTGTACAAAAACATTTAATAAATAACCAGTAACATAACCAACACTGAAACCCCAGTGTATATTGAAACACATGGAGCTAGGAGCCCAAGAAAGACATGAGAACCTTGTACAAGCTACTGTACAAAAACTAGCACCGAAATCCTGCACTGAATCTAAATCAAAATCCTAGAGCTGTTTTGAACACTATAGCCCTGTTATCATTTCCCACTGCGCAGCAGTCAGGTTTGATCAGCTTCAAGCAAGGCGGCAAATGTTAACCAGAAAACAAAGCAGACCTACCAGTTTTCAGGCACCTCACATAGAAACTTCTTTTCACTGTCTACCACTGTGGCCAGCCCCTTTCCTTGCAGCAATCCCATCACTCTTCTTCCAGCCAGGTCCCGTCCTGAGAACTCTAGGCCCAGCATGCACTGCTGCAAAGCCCAGTTACCTGAAAGAACATTAGCACCTTTTATGAAGGAAATTTCTCTTCTAAAATCCCTTTACAACAACAGCAGTCCCTGAAAGTCAGAACCCCAAAGGCAGAAAGTGCTGGGAGCCATCTACTATGTACACAGTTCACAAGTCCCCATAGTTAACATCTCACTCCAAGAGTAGCAGAAAAGCACTTGGTCTTAGTAAATCTTAAGTCTTTAGCCTTGAGGATATTGCTTTAGTTTCCAGTTCTCATCTGAGAAATTTCATGAAAACATCTTGTTTCAGAGGCAATTCTGTCCCTCTAAAAAAAGAATGATACATAAACTAGTAAGGATGACCACAGTAAAATTATACAGTGAAATCTGAATTTTTGTAAACTCACATTTTAGGCAGACACTTATGTCAGTCATAGAATCGTAGAATGGTTTGGGTTGGAAGGGACATTAAATATCATCCAATTCCAACCTTCTGCCATGGGCAGGGATATCTTTCATTAGGCCAGGTTGCTCAGTCACGAAGAAGAACCTAGCCCTACTCAAGTCACCCGTAAGAATCTTGCAATGAACTAAATTTTCACATGTTCCACCCCCTCTCCTTATTTTAAATAAAATTTTAAAACAATTTTGTAGACACCACATTAATTCTTAACTTGTTGTGAAGCAAGGCAATATCACCTCCATTCTGCAGATGAGCAATGACTTCACTGTGCATTTTTCTTCTCTAAAAGCCAAGCATGTCCAGCAGCATGGCAGCATCAACATTCTCACCTCAGTATGTACCATGCCCATCTCTGGAACCTCCATCAAGTTGTTTTACCTCACACTTGGTATCTATGCAATGAGGCCAATAACATTTCCTCAGAGAAGATTTGTTAATTGTGCCATATGAAAAAACATGGAACTGTAACTGGAAGTAGAACTTTGGAGTTCTGCAACAGGGCTGTACTTCCTCCTCAAAAGCAGGCTTTCTTGCTAAACTGGCATAACACTGTAGCCAGTGCCAAACTAACATTCAAGAGTTTATGTGAACTAATTCTAGAACAACAATACATAAATACATTTCCTTCCAGTGTAATTTTAACTCACCAGGGATAGCATCTGGAGGAAGCTTCCCTGTGGCCAGCATAATGTCCCGGAAGTTGAGAGATGCATAATAGACTTTGCAGAGTAAAACATCAGGATTAGTTGTGTTGAAGTGTTGAAGTGGGGAGACAATCCAGTGAAGAGAAGACAGGTCTCCACGAGTCAGCACGTTTACATAGGCATATTCTGTCAGCTCCTGAGGTTGCGCTGCAGGAAAATGAATGGTAAGAACTTAAACACATTAACAATGTACAGGCTCTCCAGAATGAGTAAATTCCTTGTGTAATTGCTACCTTCTCCTCCATTTGCTCTGCAGAATGCCTTTTCTTACTCTGCAATACTACTGATTCCCTAAACAGCCTATCCCTACTCCTGGTATCAGGGTGTACTACTGTTTGCTCTGAGCGGGAGCAGAGGAATTTGAAGTTATCCATTAAAATAAGAATAAAAGGTAACTGTAGGAACAGTAGCTACTCATTGTCCATTCAAAGGTCATTCAGATTCAAGGTCTTGCAAACAATCCTCAGACCCAAAGGAGTTACCTTGCTGCAGTGGGAGATGCCTAAATGAGCCCCACTTTCCATCACGATACACATTCATCACCAGGTCCTTCTGAACAATCTTCTGCATCTCCAGGGAAGAAAGACTCGTGGGTGGGACAGCTGATGAAGAGTTCAAGTTGGAAATGAACACACACCTGAAGATGAGAGTTGTCATTTTGTTTATTTTGCTACAGGCCTGGAAAGGTGCTAATACCGAAATATCTCATCTCCCAAATGTGACTCAAGGACATGCTTACGTACCTGATTCGGTGACCTTCTGCTTCAAGGCGGAGGCAGTTCACCATTCCCAAAATTCCTGAGTTCCCACAACTGGTAGCAGTCAACCACAAAGGCTGCTCTGATGGGTCAGCCAGGACTTCCTATAGGACAAACTCCAAACTGTTTTACCAGGAACCACAAGGAAAATAGCCCTCATACCCTTGGCAGAGATTAACTTCTATTTTATTAAAAGTAACAACACACACACACACTCACTCTCCTCTTTTAACATTACTAAATATCTCATTTAGAAAGTGTAATGATTTAGAAATTCAGATACATAGGGCACAGGAATTCTTACCTTTAAGGATTCAACCCACTTATAATGGGTCTCATCTACTGGCAGAAAAACAGGTATTTTGGCAGGGGCTTGCCGGCGACACAGGAAAATAACTGAGCCAAAGAATGACTTCTTCATGGCAACTAGATTCAGTGAGGCTTTGCTGAATAAGTCCTCCCACTGTGCCTGTCAAATCAGGTAAAATAACAAATTAACAGCAAAGTCAAGAGTCAGTTAAAACTACAAGTCACATCTATACTTCCCACTGAGACTCCTTAAAGTCAGCTTCACCAGGAACAACAGGTACTTTCCACCTCTTTCTTGCTTTTGCTTGAAAACTTGGCATCTGTTCTGTGTTGTCTTGGTACAAATACATGTCTGATTAACATAACGGTATATTTTCCACATGTAGACCTACTCCTTCTTCCCTAAAGGATCTCCAAAAAGCAAGAGTACAAGTATACCAAAGCCCTTTTAAGGGAACTAGTCTTAGCACTACCAGGTATGCAAAACCCAGAGCAGTGACCATGCCATCAAATCCTGCAGGGTATTTGAGGGTGTCTAGTAGTCTATCTCACATAAGCCCTGTCTGCAGGGAGATGGGGAGAAGAAATCAAACACTAGCAGGGAAGAAGCCCTCATATACCTACATTACATTGAAATGACATTTCAGAAAAAAAGAATGAAAATGCATGTATTATCTCAATCAGGCTCTACCATGTGAATGAAATAAATATGACTGCAGGCTCTCAGAAAAGTATCCATTTGCTTTTCATATGCCAGACACAACTAGCAGAAGTGTGATCCCTTACATCAAGGGCTAGGGACAGCATCTGTATCTAGAAAACTCTGAGAACTATATTAAGTCCTGACCACTCTTGCCTGCCTTGTATAATTTTCTTTAGGGAAGATGCATTCAGTTCACATGTCTCATCTAAGGGGTTTAGTAATGCCAGGCTACTGACATTTATGGCAGATCTATGTTTTATGTTATCTCCTTCAGTAGCACCTCAGTGCCTTTTTATCCCCTTCTTTATTGGGAAAGATGCAAAGCAAAGGATCACCCTTTCTTCTCAAATGCTCTTGAAAAACCTTTGCAGAAAGTGAGGGGCCAGCATCCATGTCATTGCAAAATTCAAAATCCAACTACTCCACTCCAGAATTATAAACAAAAAACTTAAACTACTAAAAGTGTTACTCTCTTCTTACTCTAAAAGATGAGAGCTGAGAGGCTACATCCCCTCCAATCAGGAAGAACAGATAAGTTCTGTAGAGGCACAGTTTCCCATTACTGCTTGGTTAACAGCTGCTAAGAGAGGGTGATGTCCCACTTCCTACCCCCCTAACCCTTGCTATTCACCCTCCTCCTCTTGTGCCAGCTTTGGCATTAGTTTATCTGTATGATACATTGGTTTGAAGATATAATGCAGACACCCTGCTCCCCCTTCCTCAAACTTATCAGGGCTTTTTTTACTGTATCTCATCATGGGATAAGATAAAGTGGGAAGGAGGAAGGGAAGAAAAGAAGAAAAGCAAGTACAAAAGAAAAGCCTTCCTTCTGGGAGCACTTTAATGTTAGAAGAACTTAACTAGTTTATAAAGTCTCACTCCTACCAGTGGTATCAAAAGGAAAGGGATATTCTGATACTGAAGCATTTTAGTGATAAAGCTGTACCCCCACCCAAAAATGCAGCACAGTATTTTAACTAAAAAGGAATCATCCTGGCCAGTGTTTTCACACAGATTATACAGATAAACAAGAGACAACAAAAAATGTTCCATGCTTTAAAAAAAGCTCTCCTGACAGCAACAGTGTACTCTCTGAACCTAACAAGCAGTAATTTCCGAGTCCTCTCTTCTGAAGAAATGTTTATTAGTTATTTCTGCAGAAGGCCTCAATGGAAAGGTATGGAAGTAACACCTACTCAACATTCACCATGCGAGAGTCTGAAGGTCCAAGCTATGCACTCAGAAAGTACTTGCCCCTCCAGGAGGCTTACCTCACTAAGGAAGCTGTGTTTCTGCTGCAGATCTGGGCTTGTGAGGAAACTCACAACTTCTCCAAGAGTTTCTCCTTTAAGAAGGGTGTGCAGCAAAACAAACCCTCCTTCTTTCACTGCAGCTGCCAAATTAGGGAGGATTACAGCAGTGTTCCCTAGAATACTTGTTGAACAGTTGTACACCACCAGGTCAGCATTGGTCAGATTTCCAGAGGGAAGGCCAGATGGATCCCACTGGCTGGAGAGAACACCAGCATCTTGTAGCTCTGTTTCATCAGCCAAAAGGTTTTCCAGGACAGTGTCAGTGGCAATGTAGTCCACCTGCAACAGGGGCTGAGTATTCAGAATACTTTTGACACGAGAGAACAGATGTCCACTTCCTGCAATAGCCTGTGAGAAAGAAGGGAAGGAAAAAGAGAAACCAAGTTGAAATGTGCATGTTATCTGAATGATATCCAGAACAACAGAAGCATGCAATCAGGTTACCAGAAGACCTAGAAACACTAGCTAATGTCCCATCCCAGGCTTTCAACTAACCTCTACTATCTTTATCCTATGACTGATCATGTTCTCCACTGCCACATCCAGGCAGGTCTTCAACTCCACAGAATCCAGCAATCCACTGAGAAGAGGGTCATTCTGGAAGTGCATTTTCTCTCGAGTCACAACCTGTTCGAGCTCAGAATGGAGGTTCCCATTCAGTTCTAGATGGCAAATTTCAGCAAGGATATGCTGAAGGCCCTTCTGTATGGGTGAGGACTCTGTAGCAGCCACTACAGTCTCTAGTCCAGGGATGACTAGTTTGACCCCATGCACTGCCACCTTAGATTGTAAGTTCTGGATCAGACCTATAGAATAGAAGGGGAAATGAAAGGAAGAGTCAGATTTTCTAAGGATTTTCCTTTTCCTCTTTGCCTCCATTTCCTACACCAGCTGATCAGCATCACAAATTACAGTACCCTGTATCATCAGCCCAGCCACCCAAGTACAGCGCAGCCTCTGAACTTTCACGTGATTATGTATCATGTAGTACCTGCAGGCCCCAAAAAAGGAGCCTTTGTGGCAAGACAAACTAAACCACTAAAGTTACCTGTAGTAAGAGGGCAACTAACAGAAAAATTCTGATTGACTTAAGGAGCCTGTGGAGTGAAATTTTAAGGTGCTGCAATATAAAAATACTAAAATGCTTTTTTGCTTTATAAATCAATGGGATCCTGACTAAGATCAGGAACAGGATTACAAAAAATAAAATATGCCCACCATAGCATACATAAAAAAGACTTTAGGGACAGTACTCAGACACTGCAAGGAAAATTAATTTAAAAAAAAAAAAAACAAAAAAGGGAAATGTTTAAAATCTATTGCCAAATCTAAGAACAACATGCAAACACTTTACCAACACAGAATGACAAAATGCCTGTCTTAAGATAAACCAAAATTGCTTAAGTAAAAACTTAAAAAAAAAAAAAAAAAGTTGTTTTCTTTTTCCTCTGTTAAGAAAAGGCACTAAAGGGATGAGCTGAGTGGAAGTCTTCCCATCATAGAACACTGTATTTAGCTATCAGTTTCACAACAGACTGAACTACTCTTATTCTACTCTTGCAGCAAACAAAATTTTTTTGGCATGTTTCACTAAATCTCTTTCTCTATTTGGCTATGTCCTTGTGGCCACAGTCGAAGGGAACAAACATGTCACCTTACCTATCTTAGTATTTCACAGGGAAAAACAAAACAAGGTTAAAGACTTGAGGAAGCAAGCTCTCCTGTCAGTGTTTGAAGCAACTAGGTTGAATTTCTCCTAGGCTGGACGTGCCTCCCTGCTTGCAGAGTGGGTTGTGCCATCTGACACCACATCAACTGTTATAGATGGGAAGATGTCCCTCCTCACGGCTTTTCACTCCTACTCACATACTAGAAATCTCAGGCAGAACTAGCTTCTAGCAAGTGTACAGAAACAAGACCCTTGCTGAAGTCTTCCACAGAGACCAACACTCATTTCTTGAATGTTCTCAACTAGTATGAACAGCTTCTCTTAGACACTTCTGTCAGGTTGCAGGATTCCTCTAGTGTAACAAGAAACCAATCCCACTCTACCTTTGCAGTTCTCCAGATAGGCATGAAGATGGGCACTGGAAGACAAACAGTTATCCTCAGTGTAGGGCACAAAGCAGAATTTTTCTAGGGTGGGCGGGGTCCGTTCCTGTTGTCGGCGTGGTGCCACAGAAGCATGAAGGCCGTTGATGTGAACACCTCCTGCCTTAAGGCTGTCAAGACAGTGGTCCACAGCAACTTCAACAGCTGAAAGTCAGGAAAGAAACCTAAGTTTGAAAATACAACAGGTATTTTCATCAAGGTGATCTGATGAACAGTGCTAAGTCAGGCTGTTACACACTTACAGAGCTGCAGAATAGCTTGGAGACTAAGAGGGCCCCTCAAAGTTCATCGTGCTACCTAGGAATTCATACATTCACCCACACAGCAGTCAAAACAACCAGTAAGAGCTCAAGCCTGAGACATTACCTTCTATATCATCCTGGTATTGGCACACCTGCTCTTGATGCAGCACTGGGTCAACACAGACTGAGCGAATCCTAGTGGGTAAGCGCAGACTACGGCCAGGGTCAGCTAAGATCAGCACGTGCAGAAGAGTGTCAAGGAAGGTCACCCAGTTCCCATTCCACAGAACTTTCCCTGCACTTGCTGCAGAAGAGGAAGAGAAAATCTCACTATTTGGTCACTCAGCAGATGCCAGAAGGTCACTGCTTATTACATGGCCAAGTCTGGTGTATGTACCCAGAATCCCCTGTAAACTCCAATAGTCAGTTCTACATTGGAAATAGAGCATTGGAAAAGCCGTTATCAGAATTCTTGGTTGTTCTCCATTATCACAAAAAGTGTAATTACCACACAAAGCACAGTCAGGTGAACTGTTAGTATAACAGAGATCAAATAGTCATGATTACAATAGCCATGCTCATTGTGCTTTCTTTTGAAATTCACCTTCACTGTTGCATTCTAGAACGCCCTGGAAAGTTGGTCCATAATTATATCCACGGAGATGCAGCTCTTGATAAACATCTTCTTTCAAGAGCCCAGACTTTGAGCTCATGTCTGCTTGAGTCCGAAAGTCAACTGGCTGGTTACGGAAGTTCTTCAGAGCAGTGTCTTCTAGGAGGGAAATCTTCCCTGATGGGCACAGTAACAAGAATAACAATCATTATCATTGTTCATAAATAATAGATTTTACTAAGACAGTGTATACACTTACACTTCCTTCACTTACCACTCACAGCCAGAGTCCCATTTCCTGACACCTCAAAGCAGTGGGAAGCAGGCATGAGTCTTACTTCCAGCTGTACTGATCCTGCAAGAAACATTGAGGAAGACAGGACTGTGAGGTCACTCATTGCTGTTATCTTCAAGCAGAACTCTATCTCCAGACTTGCTGTTCACAACATGTAATAAAGATGACTATAACATATACTAGTTGACTGTATAAAGTCAGTTCTTTGTTCAGTCATGCTGCCCTCTTCTTTGTAGTCTCTTTCCAGCATTCCTCCTCACTTTTCCCATGCATTCCTCTCCTCCTACTCCCTTCATCTTCATTACACAGTTTTGGTGCTGTTGTACCAGTGCTACTCACTCACCCTTTTTTGGAAGGATAGTTGCCTGATGAATTGTGACATCTTCAAACGTAACAGCCATTTGCTCCATGCCCATGCCAAGAGACCGTGCCAGTGTTCGCCAAGCCAGCACCAGGTACCCAGTTGCTGGGTACAGAACTCTGCCATCAATGCAGTGACCAACCAAGTAGTGGTCAGGAGAGTCAGGACTCACATCTGTCAAAGAATAAAGAGCAGAGTAAAAATAAAAAAAAACACTAATAAAGACATCTTTTCCTCTCAATGCCTACAACAAGTTCTAGCTGTTTCCCCAACTATCCTACCTGACAACATGTGGCCCTCAAAACTGCTCTTAGTCTGAACCAGAGTCTACTCTGTTCACGATTTTTCATTCCATTTCAAAAGCAGATCCAGGGTTTTTTCAACACAAACTAAACATTAAGCTTCAGACAAAGGCTTAAAGGATGCTGCTTTGAATAGTCTTTTCTTAGTTTTACAAAAAAAACCCCAGAACAAAACAAAAAAACTTGAACAGACAAACACACCAATATTGTAGACTGAAGCAGATGCAGAGCCTTTGGAACCTGCTGGAAAGTCTTCGGCTTTTGGAACATCCCAGTCCTGGCTATGGTCCCATTTGATGTATGGAGAAATAAGAGGTGTTCCCACAGGGACAGGGTATTCCACAGACGAGAACAAGTTATTTACAAGAACATTTAGCCTAGGAAGACAAAAAGAATCAAGACAATGTGGGAAGAGAGGGCAGGGGGAAGGGATGCGGAGAAAGAGTAGGGAAAAAAAATTGATCACAATACTTGGAGGTCAGGTAGTAATTGGTCTTAGGACTTCATGTCTGAGATGTCTCCAGGAGTACCAAGAACACTTACTGCAGCCAAATTGTAATTTTGACAGTCTACAAGATGCAAAGTTTATTTCCAAGAGCTAGTTCCAGATTCCTAGGCCTTTAAATGGGACTTATGTTTAAAAGGCACCTTCCCAGCCCAAGCAGTCTCTAACCCAAAGGAACACTTCATAAGTGAACATGTTGAATATGTAAAGCACAAATGTACACTCCATTTTTTTCCCCAGGTTTCTTGAAGTACTTCAATCCATGTGAAGACATGCATGTGACCTGAATTGCCTTCTGTTATCCCACTCACCCTCCTCCCTTAGTCTCCTTACCCAGTTAAATGAATCTTTCCAATCTGTGTTAGGAAGAACTCCAAATTATTTTTGTGCTCTTTCTTCATCAAAGGTAGAATGGTGCAAGTTGGTTTCAAAGTTCTCCTCAAGATAGCCTGGTCAAGTAGAGTCAATAAATCACTGGTGGAAGGCATTATGTATTACCTTGTCTCTGAATTTTTCTCTAGAGATCTCAAAACACTTATGTTTCTGTGCCAGGAATTCTGTGCTAGCTGCTAAAACATACACCACTGTAACAGGTAGGAGTACTCTTCCAGTAAACCATGTTGCCACACACCTGATAAAGCAGAACCTATGTAACAGTAATATAATTCTGCCAAAACACAAACATCCCTTTCCCAAGCAGATTGTCAAGTGAAATCAAAAGCTGCACTTGAAGAACTGCAAAGTCACCTTCTCACACCTCCCATTTGCACACACTCCCTTCCCAGGAGCAGCACTTTCCAGTCTGAAGTATCCTAGAGAATTTTCCAAGCAAAAGCTACTAGACCAAAAAACACCACCTTAAACACCTGACCCAATTTCTATCTTCTCTTCGATTTGATCCCATGATTTTTAAATGAGAAAAGGGAGGGAAGAGAAAACCAGAGCACTTATAAACTCAGTTGATGAAATCTTAGTCACTTGCATTAGAGTAAGAAATGGTTCAAAGATTTCAACACGAAGTAAATAGACTCTTTATAGAGAAAAATAATCTGCCCAATTTAAAACCTCTGCTCTGATTCTCACTCTAAGTAACTTTTAAAGCATAAATAACATGACAGTAAATATACACTGGATGGAAACTCAAAAGCACTGTGTAACTATTAATGCTGATTCATAAGTAACTACTATTCTTCTTAAGACTCTTCTGCTCTTGCATGCCACAGACCAAGTAAAAAAGACCAGTCATTGAGACTAAAGGGACAGGCATAAGACCACACCACTGATCCTGCGGAGCAAGTACATCTTAATGCACCTCTTATGCTGCATTCTCAACCATGGAGATAATTCCACAAGGATTGATTCTTATTGGGTGGGGAGAAAGGAGTAATGATCTCATAAGAAAAAGGAGTTTATGAATAAAGCAAGCGTCTGTGGTCTCAGACTACCTGGTCTAGGAGAAGAGGGGAAAACACCACTACCAGCCACTACCCTGTAAGACAAGAATCTCCAACCAAATTCAGTTTACAGATGGTAACAGATTCACAGAGAAGGCTTGCGAAGTCTTGAATTTCTCACTGCACCCCAATTTTCAGACACACTCTCCTTAGATCCAAACAATGAAATGCTTTTCTTCCTCATTGTGCAGTTTAGAAAGCTGACTATCAGCTATCTGAAATGCACAGAAATGAATAAAGCTGGATGAGGAGGTGTAGTGTGTTACGGATTTTTTAAATTTTTTTTAATATTAACATATACCACTCTGTAAAAATCCACAAAGAAACAAACAAACAAATGTTAAAACTAGGAAAGGCTCAAAACTACTGAAGGAAAAAAGCGTTCTCAGAAGTAGGGGAAAAAAACCCTAACAACAAGAGAGAGAGAGAGAAAAAGAAAACCAGCAGCATTCCCTAGTCCTCAGACTCCCAATCTCCTTGATGCAGCATATGAATATAGTACTGTACTGAAACAATCAAATGCAATACCTGTAAAAGAGCATGTGGAGCAATCTCTACTACAACAGCATTCTCTGGAACATGCTTCAAACCTTCATGGAATAGCACTGGATTCACTAGGTTGTTCACATGGTATTCTGCAGAGGAATTCCTGGCCAGATCACTCTGCCACTGAGATTCAGGGATAGATGTACTGATCCATCGTGCTGAGCGAGGTTTAGGGTGTGGAATGACCTACAGACAGACAAGAAAGGGGGACAGGAGACAAAGTAACATGTCAAACAACAGTACAACAGGCAAAAGCAAGCAGCCTCTCCTTTTTGAAGGGCATTTTTCCCAGCTCAATTGCCTAGACATCCTTCTGCTTGAGGCCAAAGGATTATTTCAAACATTAGGTCTCACAGAGGTTTACATGCTCTTCACGAGATTTCATCTCCCTCCTGAAGAAAGCAGTCCCCTTTAGCTCAGCATCACCTCCACTGAGCCCAGGTGCCCACGGAGCACAAGCCCCAGAGGCCCCAGTTTGGCAGCATTACCTTTCTCAGGGCACTGAGCAGCGCTGGGGCAATGGAGGCCATGTAGTAGGAGTGGAATGCAACGCCAGCACTGCGAACCTCCTTCGCAAACACCCCATCCTGCTTCAGTCTGGCTACAAACTCATTCACAGCGGCCTAAGAAGAGGAATACAAGTGAACTAAGGGAAAAGCTCACAACGTGTTTGGGATCTGTATGAGTCACTGTACTCCCATCACACCCTTCATTACTTGACCCATAAAGGGGTGCCATAGCTGGGATGAGGTTATTGCCTTTCTCAGTCTTATAATTTATGGCTGACTACACCCCTGGCTATGAGATATTTCATTACTAGCTTACTGAGGCACTAACATCACTTCCTTTCAGAGTATTTGAGTGTGTAAGTTTACCCAAAGCATCATGTTCCCTCCACCACTTCAATCCAGCTCCCCTTTACCATCAGCTGAGCTCTAACTGAGCTTCATGCTTTCTTCAAACCTGAACTTCACAGGTCTCAGTCACAATCCCAGTATGCACTGTATCAGTTCCATGCTCACCAGAGGCCCCGAAACAGTGACAGTGTCTTCAGAGTTGTGACAGGCTGGTACCACATTTGGAGGACAGCACTGTTTACACTCCTCCCATGTCAGACCTGCAGAAGGAACACTTCAGGACAATAAAAGTGTTTCTAGCTCTGAGCCTCATGAGGACAGGCAACCTTAACTGCAGAGTCACTGTGCTCAGTTCAGCACCTGGTAAAACTGGAAAGGATTTGTAAGAGAAAGATAGACATCCTCCCTTCCCCCAGCAGTGATTCCTAGAGCTTTAACATGACATGTAACACAGTGATGCTGAACACAAAGACAGAAGGCCAAATCTTTGTACCATCCCATTAACGAATGGGGTGGGGGTAACCCCAGACTTTCAAAAAAGCTACAGATTTGGTTTTTTTGTCTTATGCTGCCCTTAGTTTCAAGGAGTCAAGCTCACTTGTTTTCTCTCCTGTTCTAGCTTGGATTGCTGAGAGCCACACAGTATCCAAAATCAACAACTCTGGTGACATACCAGCTTAAGACATGCAGCATCTGGTCATACATTACATGGATACAAGTCACAGGAAGAACTTCAATTCAACATCAGATTATGAAAGACATTATATGCAGCACTCCAAGGCAAGTTCTTTGATAAGACTGTAATTTACTTAATCTTTTGTAGGATTACTTAAATTAAAAAATACAGGATTGTAACAAGTGATCTAGTCCAACATACTGCGTTATACCTGCAATAGCTTTTCTCCTAAGTGTTTAAGTTTTTAATTGACAACTATGTCCAATAAGAAACAGAAGAACAACAGAGCTACCAATAAGAATTTTACTTTTAAACATAAGTCACTATGAAGCCACAACACAAAGGAAAACTACTGTGTCTGAAATGTCACCCAACAGTGGGCAAAACTATGACTTACAAAAGCACTAAGCTTATTCAGGAGAAAGCTTATTCCTAAGTGCTATTAGGCCTGAAGTGCTATTAGGCAGTTCCATTAGCTAGTGGCTTACTAGCTTCACATCCCATTACTCTTGCAGACAATCACAGATCTTTTTTTTTTTAAGTAATTAAAAAAACCCCAAAACACATCTCTGTGTATATGATAAACATCTACGAAGATCCAAAACCCCCAGTGCTTGGTATTTTCACCTTTTCAAGATGATTTTTTCTCTGGCCTATCACTGGTCACCTGACAATGAATCCCTCCATTTCCACTTAAATTTTGGACGGCTTACTGAAATTCTGAAGTATTGCAGGACAGAGATCCACACCATTGTATCAACTTAAATATTTAATACCCTGTTCTACATCAGAAGAAAACAAAGAAGAGAAAACAGCAGCAAAATGTTACAGAAATGATAATTTCCATTGACACATTTGAGAGGCCAATTTTATCCCAATGCCATACAGAGATCAGACACACTTTCCCGTATCACTCTTTTGGTAAGGGGATACCTACCAACAGCAGCCATTCCTCCTGCGGGTAAGTTGGCCTCTTTGACACATCGTCCCCGCCAGTAAGCGGCCAGGATTGCTTCTTCGTGGCTTAGGGAGTTGTCTGCATAGCCACAAGCTAGTTCTCCCACGGAGTGGCCCAAAATCCCATCAGGTTGCAGACCTGCAGCTTTCAGCATATCAATCTGAGCAATCTGCAAGGAAAAGTAGGATTCCTGATTCCAAGTCAGAGTAAACAGTTGTCACGCCTCAAAGGCACAGTAGCAAGTGTACAAAAAAATTGCATTTTGGTACAGACATTCTTGATCTCACTGGTTTCCCCTCCCCCCACCCCCACAACTGTAGGTCCATCCTATTTTCAAAGCAATCCCAAGAATCGTTCTGCAACTCCAGCATTGCTACATCTCCGTAATGCAGCTTTCCACTAAGTATTTGCAACAACACGAGGGTGCCAAAAATGTGTCTGTACAGAGTAAGAGGCAAGACCAGCTTTCCAGATCACTTTAAAAGCTTGTCCTCCAGTTTATAAAGACACCATGAATTCCACATTGAGACTCAGAATTAAAAAGAGATTTCACCTAGCATCACTTAGCTAATTCGCAGAACAAATTTTAGAAGACATTCAGTGGAACCTTGCTCCTTGGCACAAATATTTACATGAAACTTAAAGACATCCCTTAGCCTCTTAAAAGGATAAACTGCGCCACATATACACAGATACACATGCAAATCAGTTCAGATCTCTATCGCCCTAAGCATACTGCAAATGATGGAGCCTGAAACTGTCAAAGACACAACACACTCCCTTCTATCAGAGATACACTTCTAACAGCTGTCATTTGTTGCTTACATGAAACAAGCTTCCATTAATTGATATAAAGTGTTATCAGCAAAACAGACACATCAGCAGAACATGCTTATGCGGATTGAGTTCATGACCCCCTTCCACTAGCCATTTGAGTCTTGCCTGAATAGCAGCTAGTCCAACAAATGCGTGGACAGTGTCATCAAAAGTGTTTTCATCCGCTTGCAGAAGCAGGTCCGAGACCTTCAGGCCTGTGCTCTTCAAAGCCTCATCTGAGCGCAATATAGACTGGCGGAACAAATCCAGCTTCATAAGGCTCAGGCCCATGCCTTTCCACTGTGTTCCCATGCCTGCAGGAGGAGCATGGAGACAGTGAGCATTAGTAACACTCCATAACAGGAGCAGACATCACACACTTGCTCTGCCAGCTAAAGAACTGGAAGAGCAAAACACTGTACGTTTCTAATATCCTCCAAATTAGGCACTGCTTTTTATTTTTCTGGACTTTGCTATTCTGTGAAGATAGTTAAGTTGGAAGGATTGGTAAGACTCCTAGACATATCACAGAGCTGCAAAATATTTCCTCATGCTATAGTGGAAAACAGCATTAGAGCACAGAATACAACTGCTCAAGCCCCCAGACCTACAGATGGAATAGAGAAGCCTGGACCCAGCACTGCACACCTACCTGAGCAGATGTACCAGAGAGGTCTACCAGATGCTTGAACTTGTTGAACTTCCTTGATGTCACTCTCAGTGCCAACCAGCGTGTAGCCTCTGTAGGGCATGGAGGACACAGGAACTGCAGAGATATCACCAAGCAGGCTTACAAATGGACTGCATCCTCCGTGTTTTCTACTCTCTTGAATCAGTATTTCCACAGCTTCCTGGGTTCTGCCAGAAATTTGAACCAGTCTTGGCATGTTACAAGTCTCCAGAGGCTGGTGTTTTTTCTTATTTGGCCTCAGAATGACATGAGCATTAGCACCTCCAAAGCCAAAGGAGTTGATACTGACAAGGCCACCTTTCACTGGTGTTGGTTTACAAACCACCTCCAAAGAGCCATCTTGTAAGGCAGGAATATCTGGATTTGGGGTACTGAAATGAAGATTTGGAGCCCACAGCCCATGTTCCAGAGAGAGAATGACCTGAAAGGAAAAAGAGTTCTGTGCTCCACGCTGTCTCATGACAAACATTCTTTTGTTATTGTTTCACTACAAATGACCATGTAGCATACACTAAAGCAGTTCTCTGTGTTTGGATAAAGGGACATTTCAGAGAATAGCATTATTAATGTCACTGAGGTAGTACCTGCTCCACCTAGGCAAATTTTAACTCCATGCAAGAAGTCAGCAGGGAAGATGAGCGTAGCAGCTTTACGTTTTGCTTCCAGACCCTTTTTTAACTGGGAAGTCATGCAGCCTTGCTGGAAAAGCCGCCTGGGTACATCTTCTTTTTCCCCTTTCAGATCCCATGCCCCCATCACATTTCACATCATCCCTCACCAGTCATACAGTCACAAATGCTCTTCCTTATCACAACAAAGTACTTCTATTTCTGCCTTGGCTGCAAAAGAATCAAGCTGAAGCACTACTAAAGGAATCTGCTTGCTGCTTTACACCCATTTGTTGTCTTCTTGATCCAAAAAATCAGGAACTGCAAGACTGGTCAGAACTGGCAGAGCAAAATGGAGGTACAGAAACAGTGAGCATCTGTTACAAAAAAGCAAGAGTTCTCTTCTCTCATCATTGTCTTTACATACAGTCCATAACACCAAGCCCATACTCCTCTGTGGCACAAGCCCAGCAAGTCACACACTACAAGGTCAGCTGCAAACGCTCTGTGCTCTGTGTGTTTGGCAGTTCCTTCATCACCCCAAAATGGTCAGAAAAGGAGATTCTGGTTTGGGAACTGTTCTTCCAGGTTGACTACTAGACATGGCAGAACTCATGGGGGAACAACCAGCATAAAAATACGATTGCAACTTCAGTCAACACAGTTTAAGCTGCAGTCTAAGTGTTTTCATGTATACTGTCCTACACTCACAATACTGTGCACTTTGACCTTGCTGTTGCTTTATACTGCACACGTATTTGTACTTTCAAGTCTGCCATGGTTTCTACGTAAGTTTGAAAGGACAGTACAGTGAGTTTACAGCCAGTGACACTGAGCAGCTATTTTCTGCTGCACAGCAAGCAATTAGGCTGAGTACTTCAAAGGTGCAGGTGAGTTTTCCCTCCCTCACCAGAATTTGACTAAAGTGGCCTTGGCAAGCTCTGGTTTAATTCCTACCTATCCACGTAATTAATGGATTCTCTTCAAGTCTGAAATCAGATACTTTAAAGGTCTGTTTTCCTCCTGATATTTCTCAGAAGACCATTTTATGGAATTCCAGAAGAAAACATTTACTGAAACTGTGAACTTTCTGAGACAGTTACTGTCCAAGAGACACTGGGCTTTTGGTGTAGAGGTAAGGAAAACAGTACCTCAAACTTATGATCCTGTCCTGACAGATCACAGAACCACACTAAACAAACAGTTTATAAAATACAACAGTATGGATTGAGAAGCTTATTTTATGACTCAGTTATTATTCATTCTATGAAGAATGTGTCAGTCACAGATAAAGGTGCTAAAGAAAAAGTAAACTTCCCTCTACTGAAAGACAGACACTGCTGTCTCCATGATTTGCAGATGAGGCTATTCACAGTAAGTTGTATGTATTCAGGTCACAGTAACCACTTTGAAGAGCCTAAAATTCTAGCAGTGGCAGTGTACGTGACTTCAGTTTGCGTGGTTCTTTGGTAATAGGCTTAGAAGCAAGTGTGAACATTAGCTAGCTCTCTGCTAAGCAGTTTAGCAGCCAGAGCCAACAGATAACTGTCTGTCTACAGCAGTAGTTAGCAGGCTGGTTGCTAAGGCATACAGTTATTCAAGCTGGTAGCCTCATCCCAAAAGAGCTCACCTGGTTTCTTGCCAACCTAAGAGAGAAGAGGAAGAGATGATACATCCCTGACGAAAAGCAAGAGGGATCAGCTGCTCTTCTGGCATTGAAAGCCCACACTGTCTCTCATCTTTGGTCACTGTTGACTACTCCAAACATCTAAATCTCTCTACTTCTATGTGCCTCAAACCCAATGACTTACAGCAGACTTCTGTGGGAAGGTCAAGTGTAAGGATCAATGAAGTGATCAATAAACATTAACAAAGACCCTAAAGCCTTTATTCTGAGCAGAGTTATGTTCCCATAGAATTCAGTAGGAAGGGGGAACTGAAGTGTATGTGCACACAGCAGAGGGTGACCTGGGCATTTGTGGTTTGCAGAATAGCCACCTGAGCTTTTAGAAGTATTTGCTTGTGAAGCAAGTGGTTAATAAGAAAGACCTGTGAGTTCTAACCACCACAAGTGAACATTTTACCCTGAATCACTGCACATTTTCCATAAACCAAATGAACATTAAACCCCCCCATGCTGCTGTGTTCCCCACCTTCCCAAATTTTCCCTCTCAAGCCCCCTGTTACCTTGGCTAATGCCGCAAGCCCAGAGGCAGGCTCTGGATGACCCATGTTTGACTTGGTTGATCCGATCAACAGTGGCTCCCTCTCACACTGACAGAAGACACTTACAATGCCATTTACTTCCTGAGGATCTCCAACCTAGTATGAAGAGAATCAGAATGGCTATTAGCTATCGCTTCCAAAACACACCACAAAAGAGAAATCTGCAAGTTTTTTGATGTTTTGGTGTTTTATGGTGTTTGGGTAAAATCCAAAAGTGGTGAAACAGAACGTATTCTACTAACTGCTAGAAGGAAAAAAGATTTCACTTTGGGAAAACAAAGAATAATGTAATGGAAAAGTGTGGCAAGTGATGTGAGGTAAGAAAACACTCCAAACCCAAAAGGGCCATGCTGACCTTGGTGCCTGTCCCATGAGCTTCAATATACTCCACTTCTTCAGGTTTGACACCGCATTCCCTGTACAAAGACCTCACCAACTGCTGCTGCATATCTCCAGATGGGAATGTAACACCTAGGATCAAAATTGCCATCAATTCCTCTCTCTGTCAGGTAGTTCCCATTCTGATTTTAGCACCCTTTCAATTGCCTGGGGCTACCAGGTTAAAAAAAAAAAAACCCAAACAAAAACCAAAACAACACAACCATTTATACCATGTCCTTAACACCAAACACAATAAGCCTCTCAGGCTCTTTGTAAGAAGAGTAGAGGAACCAGAAATGAACCTAAAGCCATGAGTTAGACTAGGGTGGAAAGATAACTGGTTAACAGAATACTAGGAAATGCCTAGATGAAGCAAAACGTGAAACTTGGTGTCTCCATAACTGGAGAGCAGAAGTTGGACAACAGTAGGGCAAGACCTTTACAGTCGTTAACGCTACCTACATTTCTACCATTAGTGTAGAAGTTACTGCAAAGGTGTCCTGAGGAAACCTAAATTAGCAACAGAACAGTGCTGTTTCTTCATACAGTAGAAACCACCACTTCTGTTCTTCAACTTCTTTAGAAGATAGGGTCCTGGACTTGGCATTATCAAAACAGAAAAATTAAAAAAAAACCACTAAAACACATTCACACCCCTAAAGAAGAACCCTACATCAGCCCATTTTTCATGGTAAAGACTCCCAACTGAACAGTTCTGTTGGTATTGCACTTTTCAGCAGCTCAAGACCTACCTTGCTCCTTAAAGCCATCAGTGTTAATTCCAGCATTTACTATTGTGGCATAGATCCGCTTAGCCATAGATCTCTTGGTCAAAAGAACAACAACAGCAGCTTCAGAGCGACAATATCCATTTCCTGAGAGCAGAGAGAGAAGAACGAGCCTCTAATTCTGCTCTGCTTTGTAAAATGTTACAAAACACTCTTGCAGTAAGATTATCTCGTTCCTGAGCTACTGCTTACAATAGACTGCTTTGAGAATATGACATATCTATTTGGTCTTTTAAAAAATGTCATGTCCTAGATGCTCATCACAAATGATAACAGCAAGTTTCCATCAAGCGACAGCTATTTTACCTCCCCAGTGGCAGAGGAATGAACCATACAGTGTCAGTTTCTTCCACAAAAACAACACAGATCAGGCCAAGGGTATGTCCCAAACAGTGCACCTCAGAACTACTGAGGCCAGCTCTTTGCTGTGCTCGAAGAGTAGGTGGTCACAGACTCCACAATAAGTTCCCCTCACACAACATGACAAGCTTTTGTAGTAATTCCTTACCTGAAGCATCAAAAGCCTTACAGGCACCATCAGGACTAAGCATGCCCAGTTTCATGAACTGCACAGATGTGTTGGGTTTCAGCAGGAGGTTGACCCCTCCTACTAGGGCTGCACTGCACTGTCCATGACGAATTGCCTTGTAAGCATTTTCCAGGGCAACAAGACTAGAAGAGCAGGCTGTGTCAATAGTTACACTGGGTCCTTAAGGAACAGAAAAGGGAAAGGAAAAAAAAAGAAGAAAGCTTAATTTCCTAGATTGTTCTCTAAAGACTACAGAATAGGATCACAAGGGAAACATATTGAAAAAAAAGGTTAAATAGGAATTGCTTCAGAACATAATAGGTAAACCTGATGCAATGGGAGACAAGAACCACCATCTCTGCCTGCTCACTAGGTTGGGCAGGGTAAAGATGGGAAAAAATTAATGAACAGATTGGACTTAAGGGCATTTTTAAAATGCTGTCTCTCCATCAAAGAGATCATAGCTTCATGGGCAGGTCTCATCCAGTTCCCCATTCTCATCAATAAAAACCTTGCCCTTCCTGGTCCTTCCCTTGCCATTATCTCTGTTCTCTACTGCTCTTCAGATCAATTCCCATTCCTCCCCTCTCTTCAAAACCATTCATGAATGAGTCATATCTATGCCTTCAATCACATCACTCTGGTGGCTCTCCTACTTCTTCCACTTTATTCAAAAAAGAGCCAACTGCTACAGCCAGTTTGTCTCTGGGCTAGCTGACTTCTATATAGCTTGATATCACATTGCAGTCTAAAGGCCAGAAAGGACCTAAACCTTTTTATAAAGGCCTCCTGACATCACATCTTTCAGGTGAACACCAGCTATGTCCAGGAGCAGCAGCTGAGTTACAAGGCCTTACAATGAGTCTCATCTTACAGTTACAAAATATTTTTTACTTCTCATATGCCTCCTTACAATAGTTACATGCTACTTTCTCTTTCCAAAAGGGGTCCATGTCATCATATCCATCCTGCTCCTCTACAGCAACTGTGGTATAATCATGTCGAAATTGCTGATCAGCATCAACATGTCTTGGGGACACTTACCTGTTAAATCATAGAAATAGGAAATCCTGTTGGCAAACATAGCACGCTGGCAGCCAGTCATACTGTATCCCAGAAGCTCTTCTGGATCTTGGCTAAGGGCTTCGGCAGCTTCTGACCCACTGGCACCAATCCATACACCTGTGTCTGTGCCACGGAGAGTGGCCGGATTAATACCTATGGGACATTGGAAAGTAGATTACAGTAAACAAGCTTATAATGAGGGGCAAACTGGGGAGATAGGAGGTACACTGGCACCAGTTCACCAAATACTACTTATTGTCCTTTTCTAGCAGGCCTGCAGCATTGTTCCCTACCTTTAGTAACTTTTCAGCCAGTTCAACTGGAGACCTTACAAGTCTTACTTGAGAGTCCATCAGAACTCTGGTATCAGCTTTTGGCCAGAACATACTGTGCCCTGACAAAGCTTTTCAGTTCAGCCAGACATTGCCAGAGTCTTGCATGAAGAAGTGTATACACCATGACAGGCAAAAATGCTGATGAGAGAAGCTAACAGCTGACTTCCAACACAGACAAAAAGAGCAGAAGGAAGGGGATAAAAATCACAGCACTTGGAATGTCATGCGAGTACATCAATACCTATCTCTAGGCACACACAATGCCCAGATCTGGAGCAAAAAACAGAAACGAAAATTTTTCAGTGCAAAAAAAGCCAACAACCAGAACAAGAAGTAACACTGCTTTAAAAAAACACATAGCAAGCTCAAATGGCACAAATCTCTGCTGTTTCTCCTCTGTACTTCAGGAGTCCTGGAGACAAACAATATTCAATCTCCAGGCTGAGGCTCAGCAGCAAAGGAGCAAGAGTTAAGGGCTGGAAAGGACCATAAAGATCATCTAGTCCCACCCTCACCCCCCCTCCATGGGCAGGGACACCTCCCTCCCACTAGATCAGGTTGCTCAAGGCCTTATCCAACCTGGCTTTCAACAATGCCAGAGTTGGGGCACCCACAACCTCCCTGGACAACCTGTTCCAGTATCTTGCCACCCTAACAGTAAAGGATTTCTTCCTGATACCGAACCTAAACTTCTCTCTTTCAATATGTACCCATCACTAGTTAGTACTAGTGAGGTGGTTCCACCTTTTTGCCCATGTGCTTCGTATGTTCTGACATGAAACTGATTAACAGGAAGAATAACTTTCTTGGAGCTCTGTGGCTGAGTAATTCAAAAGACCTTCTATTACTGCCAGGGTTTTGAGAGAGGCTCCTATTTCTGAAAGCACATTTCCTGGGAAAACCTTCTAGAGAAACAGAATAAATGCTATAGGTTTTCCAAGAACCTGGCCAATAGATAGGAATACATCAGGCCATCTGACATTCTTTTAGAGCATGGATGAGACCTCTAACCAAATAATCTTCCTTTTGAACTACAGATTTGCCTCTTACAAACGAATTCTTATGGAACAGTAGGGTTGAGCAAAACACAGACAGGCTCTAGAACTGTTGACTGCTTAAGTGATTCTGTTGTACTGGTTATATCATATGATGCAGGTACAGATTTGCTGGCAGCCAGCACAGGTTTCCTGGTTTGCATTCCAGAGAAAACAGCTTTGTTCTAGCCCCCGTCCCCAGTCTTTGGTCTCCTCTCCAATGTGATGGCATTCTCTTGTTAGAGTTCTCATAACACAAGTGCACCTGTTGCACAGAGACAATACAGCATAATTGCCCCTCTTGGGTCATGCATCTGCTCACCTCCATCCAAAATAGCTTCATAAGAAACTTCCAATAGCAAGCGAACTTGAGGATCCATTGTATGAGCTTGTTTGGGATGAACACCAAAAAAAGACGCATCAAATTTGCTTATGTCCTTGAGCTTTCCATTTCTCTTGGGCAGTCCATAAATTCCTGAGAAGAAAAATACAACACTGAGTCACAGAATACATCAGTGCTGAAGCAGCTGTAAGCTGCGAGATGGTACAGAAAGACCACAGTTGATTCTCGATGACACAGGAAACCTCATTTCCTCGTGCAGTACCCAGTGCTGCACAAACATCTACCGACCCAACCTCATTTGGAAATGAGAATGCTGCATTAACAAAACCAATTGGAATTTTTAAGACTCTCCTGGATACAATAGTAAAGGACATCTATCTAGTTTAAACATTTTTACCTTGGCAAGTTGTACCAACTAGTGTCCAAATCAGTGGTTCCAGTCAGTCCCCAGTTAAGAGGAAAAACAAAAGCTGCTTTTGACTTCTGCAAATCACTAGCTTGAATTGGGTAGACATGTGCCAAACACTTCAGGACAATCAGACAAAAAAGAACATTCTGAAAAGCCATAAATCACAGCACTGGAATCCCTGTGCTACTTCTGAACCCAGAAAAATGTCAGAGTTGCCTTACTGTCACAGCTATCCGTGGCAGGTACAGAATTCATGCTGCCTAGCTGCTCTGGCAGAGTGCTCTTTTATTTGAAAGCAAGCTACATATCATTTATAAGGTACTGCTGCATGGGACATGCCACTATAATACGGATTGCGTGAGACCTTCATAGAAGTGTTCTGTTCCTGAATTTCTTGATGATATATCAGGAGTTAATTCAGCTCTGGCAGGATTTTGCATCTCATAAGTCCTTTCTTTTTGTAGGATAATTCCTCTAAAACACTGAGAACCCAGGCCTCCCGAAGGAGGGACAATAAGTACTCACCTGGTTTCCACCTCCGATCATCCTCTGTGACCATATCAACTCCGTTAAGCAGGTTCTCCCAAAACTCTTGCAAGTTCTCAGATTCTGGCAGCTTTCCTGCTATGCCTGCAATCACCACGTCCTCCATCTCTTCACTTCTCCCTGTTGCTGAGATCCACAAAGCAGTAAGACTAGTAAGATTTCACACAAAGGAAAGTATATGTGTCTAGTCTTCCTGACATGTTGTGACAAACAAGTGTATTTGCAGAAGAAACACTCCCACACAGGAACAGCCTGTGGAGTCCTTAGTACTAAAAACAAAATTAAAAAAATATGTCCCAACTAATCAAATGGAATGTAAGGTCCATGAGGTTGGTAAGGGTGAGAAAACTGATCCTGAAGGAGGATTAGGCTCTCTGAGAACCACAAGCTTCTACATGACAACCAGAAAATGAGTAAGTCTACCTCTACTAAATGCAGAGCCTCTGTAAAGTCAGCAGAGAAGAAAGATTAACATGCTAGAGCAGAGGTGGGTGGAGAAATTATGAAATGCACATAGTAAAATACATAATTACAAGGCAAACCTAACAGGTAGCAAAACAAGTTCTACAATCATTCCCAAGGCAAAGGCTAACTTAAGAATCAATAATCAAAAGATTTGTTGGAGGGGGAAAAAAACTCCAAACAAAAAACACTACAAAATTCCCCACAACCACTTCCCCAAAAATAAACAACACAGCCTTGAACAACAGCCCCCAAAACCATCAAGCAAATAAAAAGCCCCCCCCACAAAAAAAAAAGAAACAGAAAAACCACCCCAAACCAAATGAATTAACCAAAACAAAAAAGCCCACACAGAGGAGAAAACCCAGACCAGAGCACAAAGACTATAGTAAAATTTAGCACCATTTTAAATTGCCAAACCCAAGAAGTAAGTCTTACATCTAAAGTGTTTCCTAACTGGAACCTGCACTGCCACACATTTAGAGGACTGGGAATGTGGCACTGACTACATATGATAGAGGGTGGTATTTTAAGATATGACTTGGCGGAACAGATCCAGATTACAGATGGGATGAAAAACCTCACCTTTGTCCCAAGGAATTTGCATTCAAGGACCCCAATCTCAAACACTGTGAAAGAACATCATGCTGCATAACACAGCATGGCAGGGCACCTATCCCAGACCACACTACCAAGTGATAGCTCTACTATATCACTCCATTATTTTCTATTACACTAAAAATGTATTAACAACTAAGCAGAGAGAAAGAAAGTTAAACTGGTATTTCAGTTAAATTCAAATCATAATTTTAGATCCTAAGCAGACAAGTTAAAGCAGAGAAGGGAAGGCGGGAAATACCCATATATATGGGGAGTTTTAACATCAAGTTAAATAAAAGTGTGGTTGCAGGAACCAAAGGGGTAGTAACCATTCAAAGTACTTTCTTAGATGATTCTTCTGGTAACTTGAGGTAAAATATTCTTTACTGTGTGAGATTTTAAACAAGTAACAATCACAAAGAAAACTAGGTGTTTAAACAACTACAAGTCTGTCTTAACTTGGAAGGAAAACATTTGCTGTGAGAGTGCTGAGATGTGACTTCCCTGGGCTATCACGCCTCCTGAAGGCACTTCAGTGCTGATAGACTTGTCCAAAATACAGTGCTAATGGATCCTCTCTGTTGAGCACCTCATAGCTGTTTCTCCAGCCCAAGATGTTTCATTTGGGCATTGTTTCACAGCCTTTTCCAGGAATTCCTAATGCTTTTGAGCAAGAAACAGGCCTCTCTTCCATCTACACATTACATAGCTCAGGAAACATGATGCCCTCCTGTAGCTGGAGGAGACTCCTGGGGGATGCCAAAGGAAAGCACAGCCCTCTGCTCAGCTGAGCTCTGGCTCTGCCAGAATACACCACCACACAGGCTGCCTCATTTCTTTCACCCTCCTTTTCTTCAGCAATTATCTTGATTCAGATCTGTGGAGTAACTGTGGAGTTACACAACATCTACCACTGAAGCAGAAGAGATGGTTACCTCACCCAGTCCATTACTTCTGGGAGCAGACACAGAAGTGCCCCCAAAAGGACACCTGGGATTTCTAGGTCCTGTGCTAAACACCCCAACAACAGAAAGTCCATTCCACTCTGGTTCTTCATTTAAAAAGGGAAGAGCTAGGGGTCAAATTGAGCAAGGCCTTTACTGAGAAACTAGTCCCCAAAACTCAAGTTGGTAGTAACAGGCACAGTCCACCCTGTGCTGAAGATAAGCCCCTAAGCTTTTCCACTCACATAAAACTAGTAAGTCAGTTTTATTCCTGGCCTCACCACTGTACCTGTAAAACCCAACCAAGGGCCGTAACTCTGCTACACTTTCAGAATTTCTGTGCTGGGGCAGGGAATGAACGAATCTCATGCACAAAGTTTACAATTCAAGCTTAAGACAAGAGATATACTAGATGATAATTTAATTACAATTCAATTTTATACCTCAACTCTTTGGGTCAGGATCTCTAGGGAGACAAGGGTAATTTCTATTTCGGGGGACTGAGACATCACTTCTGGGATTGCTCCTTCCCATCCCATGTTTCTTTCCCTGGAGTATCAGAAAAACTCCAGGCAGGTATGGCCCATTGACAAAATGTTCCTGAGACAATGAAGTAATGGAATTCATAAGCAGAGCAATTTTTGCCAACATGTTATAAACATAGTTGAGCAAGACTGTGTCAAAGGTGGAGAAAAAGATGCTGCAGTAATCAAAATCAGAAGAACAAAAGGCAAGAAGTTAATTTTAGCTGGGTGAATGGGTAAGAAGAGTCACAACTTAAAGATTTTAATACACAAAGAACCAAAAAGATTTAGACTTGCCACAAAGAGCTCCAAAAGATAAGTCCAAAGTATGGATTTATCAGCAGATGGAACAGATGATCTGCTGTTGGAAAACAAGAGTGGTAAGAAGAAAAATCATGAATAATCAAGTCATCTCTGACTAAACAATGATTGAAATAGCTGTTGTAGCTACCAACAACATCTTCAGTCTTTCTTGACAGATAGTAAGAAGGTAAACCATGTTAAAGTTGATTGACTTTGCCCCAAAATGGTGTATTGTATTGTTTTACTATATTAGAGACTTTTTCTGTAAAGTATTTTTAGACTATACTCAGTAACACACTACATTGACAGATTTTTCAAGTATAGGGCACAGCAGAGAACAAGAAAGAAAAATATTTCTACAGTTGTTTTAAAGGAGATTAGACTACAGCAAACATACAGGACAGAGTGCTCCTGCTACCTCTGGTAAGCAAGGTGTTAAAAAGTGACAGATTAAAACAGGAGACAAAAAAGATACAGAGGGACAAACAGGAGTCACCTGTTTCTTAAGACTGTATTTTGCTGAATCTAACCAGTTTAGCCCTGCTTTCATTTAAATTGAATTCTGTGAATTCTCCTTAGACAGCTTGCATTTTTATCTGAGGGGAGAGAAGCAAACACACACCACATCCCACCCCACTGCCAAAATATCAGCCCAGTAGACACCTCAGTAAAGCATAAACTACCATCTCACTGGATTTACACAATATTTTTTAGCAATTATACTGTGTTGCTGACTCATTCGGTTTGTGACTGGTAATAACTAGCAATCTCTTCTGGTATTATTGACTAGTAACAACTTTCATCACTTTATACGTGTGCTCTGGTCTACCTCCCACATCAGACATTTGACAAGGCTGGTTTGTTTATTGGTGCAAGTTCCTTTCTTCAATCACTTCGTACTTTCTTAATCTGTTTCTCTATGCACTGGATAACTATTGGCATCATGTTATCTTAACACTATTATCAAAGCTACTCTTAGGTTGAAATGCTGCTCTCTACTGCATTTAAAACACTTGTTTTTCAGTCCCTCAATAATTTAGCACTAAAAATCAATCAAAAAAAGTATTAGTGTTTTCCACCACCTCTGGCAGCCATACAACTTTTTTTAATAGTTCTATCCACTGTTTCCCTACAGAAATAACTCTGCGACCATTAAGCTTGTAAGCTTATAGGGGAAAGGAGAAAAAAAGACAAGGAAAATAAAAAAGTGAAGGTGAAGTCTGACTTCTTCTCCTGACTTGCCAACCACCAAAGAACTCACTCTGCTGTAACTTGTTCCCCCTGGGTTTGGTGAGGAAAGGAAGGGGAGAGGGAGGGAAGAAACAGCTGTTTGCAAAGACACAACAAATAAAACCCAAATCTCATGTTGCCTAATGCACAGTTCCTTTTCCTAGACAGGGGCCCAATATTTATTTCACTGTTTTTTTGATAACGGTCATCACTGTGGTACAGAATCCTTAAAGACAGTTCTATTACTGTTTCTAGACAGTCCAAATCTTCGTCTGTTTTTGGAGCTCTGATTACTGTTAAATGAAACACTCATTACTCCTTCATAGATTTTTTCAGCACAGATATTGACAAAAGGGTTACTTACCTTGTTTCTCAGTATGATTACATCATAACCCTGGTTTCCTCATCTCTGACTATCATTTGTAAAATTTGTAATAAAAACTGTTCTTACATAGGGACTTCACTAGTAAAGAGCTGTAATGCCTGTCTCCAAAAAAAAACCTTCACAAAACACAGGCAAACAGTCTCGTTTTCCTTTTTTGAAAGTATCTGGCTACTAGCAACGTGTCCTATGGCTTCGATTGGATGCAAACCTTTCAAAATGTCTCTTTCTGTTTCAAAGCTCTATTTGTTCTGTTGACAAGAAAATTAAAAAAACGGTACTGTGTTCATATTTAAAATGCTGCTACTTAGAGGGAAACACAATGTGGTTTACAGCTGTCATTGGAGAAAAGTTACATTTTGGTCATGGAATCAACACAGCTTGGCTGATTCCCAAGGGGTCAGAAATCATTTGTATAAAAATCTCAGCCCCAAGTTTGCAAAACATCTGTTCGTAACTGCCCTCATCCTCTGAATTCACCCACTAACTGCAGCCTTTCACAATGTTCTACTATTTTCACTTTGGTTTAGAACGATAGAGGCTTCAGGAAAAGGCAAACCCTTTGCTCTTGTGGCTTGAGGTTTTTTCTCTTTTACAAGACACGCTCCCAAGTCGCCAGTGCTGCTCTGACGGAGTATGCAAGTTAACCTGCAAAGCCTTAGTACAACCTGTTTATATTTAAGCATCCAAATACAGCTTATAACTAGGAAAATATGCATTCAGTATCTCAAAAGGCCTTATGATAGGGAAGAAATGCGGGATAAAACCAAACAGGTATAAACACAGCATAAGAGAAAGGATGATCATCGCGTTCCTGCCAGGATCACACCATCACACCCATACGGGTGAACGAGCACCGACTTATTTCAGGTGGGCAGCTGGTTTATATCGAAGTGGGGAAAATCAGTTTAGCGGTATCCACGGCACCTTTTTTGCAATGGACTCACAATCCCTTCTGAGGAGTGTCTTTCGCAACACCGAGCGCCGATCTCGCCCCGCGCAGCTCCCTCAGCCTGTGCGGCCGCTGAGAACGCGGCGCGGGGCTCGGGCTGGGGCAGTGGGGCCAGCCGGGCTCGAGCAGGCACAGCGCGGGGGCCGCGGGGACGGACCGGGGCAGCGAGGGGGCCGCGGGGCTCGGGCAGGGGCAGCGGGGCCCGGCCCGCCCCCGGTTCCGCCGAGCCCGGCGCCGATGGGGCCGCGGCGGTGGCGCGATCCCCGCGCGCCCCCAAGATGGCCGAGCGCCAGCACCACAAAGCACCCACCGCGCTGGGCGGGCGGATAGGGAGGCTGCGGCGGTNTGCTGCTGCTGCTGCTGCTGCTGCTGCTGCTGCTGCTGCTGCGGCCGCTGCCGAACTGCGCACGGCCAACACTCCCCACTCTCCTCACTGTCTCCCTCTAGCTCCCACCGCTATTTAAGCAGTCGCCACCTCCGGCGGCCACGCCACATGGGCTGACAGTTTACTCCTCGCCGCAGTCCAATGAGAGCCGGGGCAGGGCCGCCCCGAGTCGGACGCGGGGTGATGCCAACCCCTGCCCGTCGGGGCCGCTCGACGGGAGGAGGGGGCCTTGGCCAGCTCTCGAGTCGGTCAGAAGCGGGCCCCCGAGCCTGCGGCACCGGGCCAAGCTGTCGCGCCGCGCCCCGCCCCGCACCGGAGGCCGCGGAAGGCCGGGCGCTGCGGGGGGGCCTGGCTGCGGGCCGGGATGGCCGGGGCGGGGCAGCGCCGACCCTCCGCGGGAGCGGGAACCTCTGCGTGTCCCTGTCCCCCCGCCCCGCGGGTGTTCACACTGCGGGTCACGGCCGCGCCGGCACCGCGGCTCGGCGATCAATGGAGGCTCGGCGGGCGCCGGTCCAAGGGCAGCCGGATCGCGCAGCGCCCACACAAAGGGAAGGGACGCGGGGCTCGCCGCGCAATCCGGGCCGGGACCCAGTGCGAAGGCGGGGACGGAGGCGGGGGCGCGGCCCTGCCAATCGCGGCGCCCGCGCGGCGTTGCCATAGGGGATAAGGCGACACGGGTGACAGCGGAGGGGCGCGGGTGCCGCCGGCAGAGCCAGCACGGCGCGGGGCCGCGGTCGTTCACCCCGGCGGAGCGCGGGGCCGGGGTTACCACAGGGCGCCCGGGCACGCTGGCTGGGGCTGTTCTGCCCCGGGACCGGGACCGCCCTCACTGCGCGTCCCGAGGCAGGGGCCGGGCCCGGTAAGCGCCCCTGCACCGACGGCACGGGGCGGACCGCTCGGTGTGCGGGCACGTTCATTCACTTTTCCCTGTAACTTACAGACCTTCAATTAAAGCCAAACAGTCAAAGCATTTCAATTTCCTTTATTATTGCCTATGACTGCCGCTCCAACACAAAAAAAAGCCTTTCCTGCCTTTCGGTCGGCAAACGCGGCCGGGGCGCCGGGACCCGAAAGCCGCCGCCCCGACCCAGAGCGGGACCCGCTCCGGGCGCTGCCCCTTCGCCATCCAGCTCCGCTCCCACCTTCTCGGGGCACACCTTTTGCCTTTACCCATATATTCCTCACCATAACAGCTTTTAGCCCTTTGATAAGAAAAATAATAAATAATTTACTTTTTACCTTTTCAGTACTCTGTGATCGGCCTGAGTTATCTTTTTTGTAGATGCTCCTTTCTTTGTGCAATTCAGTAGTATCCACAGTAAGTAGTATCTTGTTGCCACTCTTCTAATCTGGTTTCTTGATAATCAATGTCCAATTTATTAAGTATTTTGGTCTGCTGCATTTAGTACACCCTTAGCACAATCTCCCCACGCAGGATCCAAGCAATATGTTCATGGTATTTATTTATGCACAATTTGCTGATTTTCAGCATACTTACACACTCTGTTCTTATAGTTACTCTGAAAAAAATGTACAATGATTGAACTGGTGGGTTTTTTTTCCCTATCACAAGTAAAATAAAATGAAACGACCAAGAGCTATCATCTTCACTTACCTACAGTTGACTTAAGGAAACCTGTTTCTCGAGGAAACCGAATATATTAAAGCTGTGTTTCTGGCAAGAGGTCTGCATGACCAGGCATGTCAGGTGACATACTGGAGGGAGGAGGGGGGAAGTGGGATACACCACCAACCAACCACAAAAAAAGAGAAAAAAAATGAAAAAAACAAACAAACAGAACCCCCCCAAGCAAACAAACAAATGAAGAAACACACAAACAAAAAATGCCAACCACAGAAACCTGAATAGAAACCTACACAAAAGCATTTCTGATGTCTGGAGCCTGTCACCTTATATCCATGATGTAAGGAATAAAGAGTAATGTTTTCCAGGCTCACATGCAGTGTTACAAAGATCAGGGAACAAACTGCTCTTTTATACTGCTTTTAATATCAGTAAATGCACAGAATCTCATACAACTGAACTACTGTGCACTCCACAGTCATTAAACATGGAAATAAAAAATAATTTTTCTGGCTAATCTACAGCTATTAAAAACTTCAGAATTTCAACACTGAGTTCTAGAAATAACCAGTGAGTGCTTTAACTGGTGTGATCTGGGCCAAAATTCCTGTGCTTGTTAGAAACCACTATGCTTTGAGCTACAAAAAGAGCTCATTCAGGGCCTGCTTCAAGGGAACACATCATGTTGTTCTGGCTCATGAACAATGTTGAATCTAGGATTTTCAAGTAATGAAAAGATTTAGATGTTCACAAGCTCTTTCAGGCCTCATATTGGCTTGGTAACATCACATGAATTTTACTGCAGGTTTAGCATCTGATTATAATATCACAGCACCTTTACACTAAAGAAGACATTTTCAGCAGGTAATAGAAAATAATTATTCAAATTCTTAAACTTATTACTGCCACATTGTCAGATGCTGAGGAGAGCACCTGTTTGCAAGAGTACCTGGGAAGCATTCCTAAAAAGAGCTACAGGGAAAAAAAGATATTCTTAGGTAAGAGGCTCTCCTTCATTTACCCTGTTTAGATTTTAAATGTTTAGTAGCAACTGAGAAGTGTTATCCACTTCAGTGACACTACTCACAGAATCAAAGAATCTCTTGGGTTGGAAGGTACCTCTTGAGATTACCTAGTCCAAGCCCTCAACTCCAGGGTCATCTGGAACAGGCTGTCTAAGACGACATCTAGTAGGGTTTTGATTATCTCCACAGACAGAGACTCCATGAAAGAAGTTTTTTCTTGAATTTTTCATGTGTATTTCCTTTACTTGAAGTTCATCACTGTAATATCCCAAGACAGCTCAGCGTTACTGGAGATGTTACAAAAATAAAATCACTACTGGTTCCAATGTCCTGGTGTGTTCATGACTACAGAGAGAGTCTTTGTTACAATACAACTCATTCAAGTTTTCATTTCATCTGTTTTAAGACTTATTTCTTGCAATGCATCTGTAGGATTCTGAGGGTATGATTCTAACACATTAGCAGTGTTTTTTTACTGCTTTAAAGTCCATGCAATCTCATGTCAAGGAAAAATATAATTACTGGTGTGACAATAGAAATTTAATTTTATACTCTTTCATTATGTCTGAACAAGTGAAAAGAGCAACAGAAGATGAGAAACAATACAGACTCGGGTGTAATCTTTTCAACCCCTTTTCTTTCAAGTAGAAAGATAGCTGCACAGGATTAACGGTTGCATTGTTAATTATAAGAAAACAGGTAGGTTGATGCATCCCACTGCTAAGCTTAAATCACATCTACAGTTTCTCAACAAAATATTTGCTAAAGACCTGGAAGCCCTGCCTGAAGGCACAAGGCTTTACCTATGTGTTAACTGGGCATTTCTAAATCCATGATGCAAGCAGAATTTAACACATATAATTAAAATAAATCAGTATTAACACTGAAGACTGTAATCTCATAGTGCACACACATTAACCGTTTATTTTAGGATTTTCTGTTTGAAAGAGGGCATTTGTTCTGTCTTTTGGTTGCAAATAACATACAAAAATGAAGCAAATATTTAGATCTGATTTGGAGATTTCAAAGTAAATTTAATAGCAAGTGTGGATCTAGAACCTGCTCCCAACATAGAAATCAGTCTTTAATATTATAGTTGCGGATTTTTGCCACATGAGAAGAGATTTTTGGTTTTGATAGATGAGCACAAGATAAATTCCTGGATTTTATCTTCTGCTGAACTTCCAGCCTTTTTCCTCTGACTGTCAAATCTCCAGCTGGAATTTCAGGTTTATCCTTGGCTTTGACATTTTGCTGAGATTCTTCAGATTGCTCTGTTGAATGTGTAACTTCAAATTCCACTGCTTAAAAAAAGGACAGAAAAATACTTTGTAGTTATGTTTGTATTTAATTATGAGACTGGATAGCTGAAGAGAACGGGTTTAGGCTTTTCCTCTAAATACATTGCTGCCACAGTGCCACACTGTGACAGTCCTACACGAACAGAACCAGTTCTGTACACAGGAGGCCCAGAGCTGGCCATTAGGGCTTGCTCTGCTGATGGCATAATTACATCAGCACCTCCTGCTCAATCCTCGTTCCATCTGTGGCTGTTCATCTCCATTAGCATCAGGCTGCTTAAGGGAGGGAGACAGCTGGGAGGTCGCTGTGACTGTTCAAGTTAAGCACTACCTGTCTGCTCAGCTGTTTTTACACATCACATTTTACAAGTTTACCTTTCTTTCCATCGTGAGAAAATGTGTTTGGATATGCATGATACAAAAGGCTCAGAGGCAATTCTGTTGGCTTGACAAAGCTGCACTATGACCTTTTGGGTCTTTTTTTTCAATCTTCTCTCACAGAGGAAGGCATTTACTCTGGAAACCTTTGATTTTGCTGTGTAAAATGTCTTGTCTGTACTAGAGAGAACTAACTCAAAAAGGAGTATCTTTGGATGGGAGGAAGTGGGATTGGTTCTAGTATCAGTCAGAGACCATCCTGCAGCTTCTCACATAATTCTCTGAAAACCATTATCTCCAACTAACCGAACTTTAGTCTTCACAGGTTTCATGAGGTAAGATAAGTGGAACTGATCAATCAAAGTATTCACTGTAATCTACGGGTAATATTTACAGGTGTTTGGCTCCAGCCACTTAATACTTATTTCTCAAGGCACTGAGACTTCAGATTTTCTATGAAGAGCCAAAGCAGACAGCAGTAGTCATAATATACTTGGGATAACACACACTACAGCATTCTGTACTAGTTTACATCAATGAGCATCACAGGCTACAGTTCCAGACACTATTCAGTAACAGAACAATAATAAAAAGCACACAAATTGATGAAGTTATTAATAGGAGAAGGTAAATTGTCAATGTCAACTGGACATGATAGAAAGTCCAAACAAAATTCAACATGGAAGGAAATAAAAAATGCTCTTGAATTCTGGAATGAATTGATCTATTGAAGGTTTATAGCTCTATGCAAAGCATGACACTGGCTAGTGTCAACACATGACACTTTCAAAATAAATTTTACATTCAGGCTTAGCTTAGACCAGCTGTTCACTCGTGTGTGTCATCTCTGCACTGAGTCAGCTTAGTGGCATTTGTTATCACAGGTGGCAAAGGCTCAGTGGACTCTTCCATTGTGCATGTGAAATCCTGTTGTCCAGCTTGCCACCTAGTGGCTTCTGACAGATGTAGAAGGTATGGAAGAGGATGCTTGAACTCATGGAAGATCTTTGGGTGTATTTGGACTTTATTCAGTATAGTACCTCTACCATATCTGGCAGATAATAATGCAGAATTTAACAACTTCAACTGTTTAGAACAGTACAGGCAGCTGTGTCTGAAAGGTACTGCTTCAGTGATTATTTTCTTGAACAGGAACAGCACCAGAATTATATTACTTCATGTTTGTGGTCTAAATAACAGCAATGAGCAGATCCATAAATAGCACACAGTTAACGCTGCTCACACAGTGTTTTTTTTTAAATACTCACTCAGTTTTCAACGGTCTTTTCTAGTCTGTAAAGGGGATGACTTTCAGAAATTAATGTGAGAGGCCTTAATTCTGTAAAACCAAAGGCAAAGTAACAAAGCAGCAATGCATCACATGCATCCCTTCCTCTAAAGATTTGTGTATGCTTGTCTCCCATCATTCACAGAGAAACTACAGTTGTAACTAGTAAAGGCTAATTAGTTAGATGTTTGGAACAACACAGGACACAAGCATTCTATAAGGCTATTTCAAAGTTTTGAAATGCCAAAAATGTGTGTTAACACAGAAATTTAAAACCAACCATTGCAAACTTGTAAGATTAGTTCCAAAAATAGAAAAAGATGAAGAATCAATACCCCAGAATGAGAAATCCTATTTGAAGTGAAATATCCTAAGAGAATATTGAATAAAGACCTTACTTTATCACTGCTTCAGTTTGGGAATGTTCACACCTGTGAGGGACCTTGAATAAGAATGCACTGTGCAGTAACATTTGAATGCAGTAGCTTGGTTTTCACGCCAGTGAAAAAACACACCTAATTTACAAGCCTGCAACTTGAGTGTTTTAGAAGTGACCTTGGCACCCAGAGCTAGCAAAATCATAGCTAAGCACGTAACCTGCTTTTGGAAATTGAACTAAATTTTTAGCGTATTGAAATGCTTAATGTTTCCTCTATTTGATGTGTGTTAATTTCAGCTAGAAATTATTATTCACAGATTTTTTTTTTCCCTCAGGATGAAAGAGATACATGTAGACATGTTCTATCAGCAAACTGAAATTTCCCCAGATGGAAAATTTCATTTAACAAATTTGTCACTAGATATTTGCTTATGGCTAACAGTGCTTCTGAAGGAACACCAACTCAAACAAGTTCCTATTCAGGAGAAGAACATGTAAGTGAAGAAAATGTAACTAGGGGATTAGTTAATATTTGTGAAACACTTCAAATATGAAGTTTTATGTAATGTAGAAAGAGATCATGAGTCTTTCCCTGATTGGAGAAAGAGTGAGCCAGAGCCCAAGCACTCTTTCTGTTTGTTAATATTTTACCAGATTCTTTCTCTGGCCAGCTTTTTACCCACATGGGTTGCTCTTAGAACTGTCAGTGATGTCAAAGCTGTTGAAATTCTGTCTAGTGTGGAAACACTTAAGATAACTTTTGATCCATAAAATGTGGAATTTCAGATCACGGAGCTTTGCAAGTAACAATGAGATATAGTAAAAGAAACTCCCCTAAGCTCCAGCAGTAAACCAGAAAAGTTACTTTGCCTCACAGCAACTCACTTCTGTTCTTTGTTAGGATACAATGTAATCTCCAATTAACAAACGAAGACATGCTCTGAGTGCTTGTGGAGGTGGGGTTTCTCAAAATGCACAGTGGGACATAAAATACAAAGTTTCATCTGCACCAAATGTATAAATCCAGTGACTAGTGAAAACACAGCTGCCTTAGACCTTTATTCCTGCTGCACTGACCCAGCCTCTGCTGACCCCAGGAGATACAGCTGATATGGATTTGTTCACATGGTACCACACAGGGCCCTTCACAGTATTTGCTTAATTCTAAATGCAGTCCTAGAATTGAACTTTCATAGGTTATGTTTGTCTTTTTCTGCCCCGAAAAATGAGTGTTTCCAATAGCAAGTAGTAACTTTATTAAGCTAAATTTCTTGAAGAAAATAAATTTAATTTTTCCTAATGTTTTCCAAAGCTTCCGCTCCTCCGGCTGAACATTTACTCTGAAATAAAAAAAAAGGTCCTGTCTCCCACTGATGAATACAAAAATCTTGCAGCAGATATATGCCAGCTGATCACCTGGCTGCACACGTGTGCCATGATTTTTAGAGGAAGGCAGACAACTATTCTGATCAGCAACTCTCCTTTGAGGGTGGCTTGTCTTCAGCATTCAAGACACACATGATATGGTTCACTAGGCAAAATCTTTCACCTGCTCTCAGCCTCTGGGACAGACCATTTAAAAGGAAAGAAATACAGAACTGTATTTCATACTAGTACAGCCTATGTATCTTATGGAGCCTTTTAATATCCTCATGGCTTGTACATGTCTACCCCTGTAGCAGGTTTTCTTTTAATAATACAGACCAATAAAACACACTTTTAGCTGGAACTTATGTTCCTTCTAAACACCTTCTCTCTACTTACCTACAGAATTAACATACAAGATATTAAATCTCTCATTTCTACAATACAAAGTGAAAATTAGCAAGTAGAGTAAGGAGAGAGAAAATTAAAATATCTCACAGCCTTTTGACTTGCTTGGAAGCTTACACAAGTTCTTAATTTGATGGTGAAATAAATAAAGTGTATAACAGTCCACTTCGGTAATTCAGTATTAAGATGTAGTCATTAACACTTCAAAACACATTGAGTCATTTCATTGTGTCATATGCCCGAAGTACAGCAAATTGCAGGACTTACCTGACGTGCCAACCATTTTCAGTGCCAATAGGCTGTTTTGTACATGAAAAAAATGAATGAAACTGTTTAACAGGTTCAGAGAAATCATTTTCATGCTACAATTCTCTGTTTCACCAGAAACGCCCATAAAACACAGCTACTGGTGTTATCACTTTGGACAGAGCGGAACAGAGGAAAAAAGTCTCACTATGCAAACTAACTTGCTTGCTTTATAGCAAATCATTTTTTGTTACTGAGCTTCCAAGTCTCTGTGTGTGTCACTCATAGCTGAAAGGCCAGTTCCAAATCATTTTGTCTTAATGACAGTTCTATCCATTGTAACCATGTGTTTGATGAGTGTATTAAATTCAAGTGAGTGGTATTAAACAGGAGAGATTTAATTAATTTTCCATAGATCAGACACAAAAAATAATGCAAGCCTCTGCTAAAAAACAGAAGCAGAACTTGAAAATTTTGTGTATTTTTCTTCTAAGGGGATGTTCTTCCAAAAAAAGGAAGATTTTGCTTTCACAATCTTGTTTTCTGAAATGCAGAATTCACTCTAGTAGAATTAAGGACACCTTTTGGTTGGTTTCCTGGAGGAGAAAGCTAGGCAGCAAAAAAGAGTGTTTAAAACTCTTATTCTTGCAACACAGTATTTCAGGGCCTGCATATTTGAGTAAGAAGTTCCTCTCTGGTCTTCTTCAGATAAATCTGGATGCAGAGATAAAATTAAAGTTGTTCTCAGGAAAATATCAGCCCTTATTGATGTTTCACTTGTTTCACATTGGCAGTATCATCTTTCCCTTTTGCTAGTCTCTAGATCTCCAAAAATCTATATTAAGTTTTGCAACAGTGGCTGGAAATTTCTAGACATTAAGAAACTGATGTCCTTGTAAGGCTGCCAGAGCTGTTGCATCACACATACAACAGCATGAAACTGCATGGCACTACCAGTAATGTTTCAAAGACGTCCCTTTGCTTATCCTGTCAATATAGGCCTGACCTGAAATAACTCTTCCTACTTCAGTCCCAGCTTCACAAAAAAAGCACATGAATCACGACTGTCAGCACTATGTCCATTCTAGTCCCACAGATCTGTAAATGCACATTCCTTTATTCCTGCAATGCTCTGCTGTTGTGAACAAATACGCTTATAATCCGCTTCTCATTTTGAAAGCCCTTTAAAATATTATTTTTTCTTGTAAGCTGATAAAGATGGTTCATTGCATCCATACGCTGATTTAAAAGTAGATGTAACAGAGGCTGGAAAGGACCTTTGGGTGAAATGTCACAGTGCTTATCACTCTGTGCTCAGAATGTAGCTCGACACAACTTGTGTCCATTGCCTCTTTTCACTGTGCACCTCTAAAGAATCTTTTTCTGTTTTCTCCAAAATCCCTCTCTGGGTAGTTAAGAAGCATCAGCGATCAGAACACTCACTGACTCTTTTCCATGCTGAACAACCAGCTTTCTCGGCCTCTTCTCACGCAGTGTGTTCCTGTGCCCCAGACATTTAGTCACTCTCCACTGGACTCCTGTTTGTCAATCCTTTGTACCAGAGGGTCCAAAGCTGGACACAGTCTCCACATGTGGCCTCACAAGTTCCAAATAGAAGGGAACAAATCCCTTCCCTTAACCCACTGGTTGTATTCTTGTTCCTGTAGTCTGATATGTGATTAATGGCACGTGAGTATCTTTGTAATGGTAACAGGTCATTGCCAATATGAAGCTCATTTGAAACGGCTAAATGGCTGTCGTATTACTCCACAGATGCTGTCATATCTCAGGAATAATGATGATGATAAAAATAATAATATCAAAGCAAAAAACCCAGGCAACTCACATAAGCCCCACAGCATCGTAAAAAATAACGTATTGAATGCTGCACCTCTTACTAAAAAAATAAATCACCTTTACTTAGAACAATCTAGAGAAATGTTTGTCTGCCTGTTTATAAAGACCTTTAATAAAGAAGAGTCTACAATCCCTCTAGGGAACATACTCCTCTATTAGCCATCCTGCTATTAGCCATCCCTGAATTTTTTCCAGTATTATAATGTAAGTGCATTACTTTCTGTCCTATCCACAACAGGTGTTAGAAGAGTTTCTGAAAGTTTTGTCAATGAAGGATTACTCCATGAACAGGCTAACAGTTTGGGACATGTAACATTAATCTGCAATACACTGCTCAACATACCAGCTACGATTAAAAACTTTATTGCACACATCTTACAAATGGTGCTCTTGCCAAAATTTCCAAGAGCATGTGGTGCTTTTCATAGAAGTATAAGAGTGATTAATGTTCAGTCTATGACCCAGGTTTTACCTTCTCCTCTCATCCTAACCCTGACACTGACTCACATGTAAGGTCTGAACGCTGTCTCACATATAAGAATTTGTGTCTACTTTTATTTTTTTCTGTTCCAACTTGCTGCACTGGACTATATAATTCTACTGAATATCAATACCTAGTTCACTGTGTGCCTGCAGCATATACAACATCATGCCTGTGATGTCACTTTTGGCTTTTAGTTCTTAGCACAATGATCAGTATTGTAGCAATTAACCTGCCACAAAAAATAATGATTAAGCAAGGATTTGCCAAATCACAATTTGATCTTACAGTTACTTGGCAACACATAAAGTGTGCAGTTCTCAAACAGACACTTTCATATCTGCCCCAGCTAAGTTTTAGCTTATGTCAAAACAGAATTTGCATTTTCCAGGAGTACTTAATGAAAGTGGAGAAGTATTTGCAATGATGGCATTAAAACCAGAGCTATCCAGACATTCATCTTAATTCTTACCTTTGCTGGCAACAGTGAAATTCCCTTCAAGTAACTCATTCAGATTCTGATATGAGGACTGTAACAACAGCAGCAGTCATGTAAAATAATTAGTGGAAGGGGACAGAATCCACTACGGTACTTCCACTCTTCAAGAAGAGTCAAATACTGTGACTACTTTACAAAGTGGGCTTACCTTCATTGCTTACCTTGAGGACTGAGAATAGAAAGGCTTGATTCCATTTCTAAAGTTTGCCAAACACCTTGGCAGAAATTATGTCCTCTGGATGAAGAAAGCTGGACCTGCTCAACTTGACTAGGACTCTGCCTAAGTGGCTGACTTTGAACAGTCTTTGAGGGTGCATCTGCCTTTTGTCTGTCTGGCCCATGATTTTCAATAGAGAAATCTAGTTGAACCTGCTCAAATTCAAAGACAATCTTACAGAAATACATACTTTCCACATCAAAGATATCTGAAGATTGGTTAAATTTCATAATGGCATTTTAGACTTGGAAAGATAGAAGCAAGAGTTTCAGCAAGAAGCAAGACAAAAAACCCCATTATTTTTAATTTTGAAAGGTTGTACAAGATTAATTACAACATCATGACAGTGGGTGAGAAACTCTAGTTTATTTAGTGTTAACAAATACTATTTTGTACAGGAACAATGCATAATTTAAAAAATACATAGATTTTTAAGTCTCCCAGGAGAAGACTGTTGAGCAATTCCAATTGAGAAATCCCACTGAAGGTGACTACACTAATGACAAAACTGCACCGTACCTCAGTTGATGGCAATTCTGTTTCTTCCCCCCAGCTGTTTGGAGCTTCTTCTTCCTTTAAGCCAGGGCAGGGAACTAGAGAAGAGAACCTTGAGGGATGTTGTTGCCTTGCATACTGCAGCTTCTAATAAGAAATATTACATTTACACAAATAACTCATGGTTTCTAAAAATAATATATTTATAGCTCAGTTTGCTGTTACACTGCTAGATTTTAAATAATCAGTTATACATAATATTAAGCAAAATTATGTTCCCTTCAGATCAACTGGGCGAAACTACCCTACTAATAAACCTTGTATGAAATCTGTTAAAAATCTACATTTCCTGGTGTAGTTACTATCACTCTGATTGTTACTCAAGTTTATATTGTCAGGGTAATTCCTGACTTCTGTCTTTTCCCATGATTAAATTACAGAATCAAAACTCCAAAAGAATACCTGAAAAAAACAATTAAAACAAAGCAGCTATGGAAAAGTATTTTGTAGGCAACTAAAAAAATCGAGTTTACTCCACAAAGTTTCACCATCTTTCAACATGTAGCAATTAAAGTGAGGTTTGATGAAAAGCTTCAGCCCTGTCAAAGGAGATGAAAACAAACATTGAAGTGTTTTGCTATATATTTAAGGCTAAAGAAACAAAACATGAGCCCATCATGTAAAGTAACTGGCAGTGAAACTCCTGTAGCTATGACAGTAATAAACTCTCTCAGTTTTTGTAAGGGTGACGATGAACACAGGAGGAAGTGCAGCCTGGATGGTAACAAGGATCAGCTAGAATAAAAAACCCAAACTAGAGTAACTGGTTTTTGGACGATCAGCTGGCAGCTCAGCTTCAGTGCAGGAGCTGTTCTGGGTAAAGAGCCGCCAGGAAACTGAACACTGAACAGCTTGGCTATAAGAAGGGTTATACTTTCTAGTCTGGACAAATGGTGCTTTCAAAGGCTCCAGAGGTGGAAAGATCCCCAGTGACAGCAACCTCAGCCACAACCTCCAAGCAAGCCATCAGCTGAAGAGGGTGAACTACTCCCAGAGTGTAGCACAGCACTGGGAAACTCACAGTCAAATGCTACCTCTCCAAGCACCACGGACACACTGTATTTTTCAAATATATTTATTCTTACAAAAGCATGAATGATCTCTTTAATGATTTTTAACCGAACAGAGGAAACACGAGATGTGTAGAAAAATACAAACACAGTATCTAGCTCATTAAAAATAAGGAAGACTGGAATGGATGGGTAATGAATATTCATTGGTCTTAATTTAAGACAGGTAAGTTCTAAGATGAGTGTGGAAGAAAGAAAAAATAAAGAGGTGAATAAGAAAAAAAAGCTGCAAAAATTTGGGTTTGAATTGTGGGAATTTTTCACAGATCTGGAATTCACCTTTGGATATGTTTAGTGTAAGCATTTAGCTAGTCTTTTTCAGACCTCAATCCCAGCAGTGCACAGATGAAAAAAACAGGTTACAAGAGGTCTACTCAAATGCTTTGTGGACCCTAATTTCCTTTGTAAAAATTATTTCCAGTGTTAGGTTTTAAAAAACAGGTCACTGTTTCTGAAACAGTGAACTGAAAGTTCAAGTGATCAAAGTATGCCAAGCTTGTGACTCTTAAGTTAATAAGATGTTCACAAGCAGTCTGAACAAATGATCCATCCACAAGCATGCTGAGCCATTGCACAGTAAGTTCTCCTGTTGGTAGACCACATTCTGGGCATTCTGCACACTGTAACAGCTGCCTCACCTATTCCCTTCTGAAGCCACATAGAGGGGTATCAGAATCATGTGCTCGGGACAGCTACCTAGGACCGGACTTGAACTTTCCAGCTTGGCATTTTACAAGAAGTTAAAGACTTCCTGCTTCAGAATTAGCCCACACCACTGTCCCATAAGATGTGTCATGATATGTCAAAGGCTATTTATTTGGTGCTCAGTTCTTTTCTCTGAGGACCCTACAGCAAGATGCCAACACTTCTTGTGGCAGCGCTGCTGTGACAGCTCTTGATCAGGCCCTCAGACTGTCAATGAAGAGCTGAAAAACAGTGCTGCATTACCAGATGTATTCTCACAGAGCTCAAATAATTTGAATCTTCCCAGCTCAGAACCCAGATGGCTTCCCCTATGTTATGTCCTAAATGATATTTTTCATACCCTCATTAATACTTTTGAAATAAAAAGAACTTGATTAGATAACTTTGGTAAAATATACCAGATTCTTCAGGTCCCATTGCACTTACCTGGCTGACCTGTTATAGTTCTCAGTTTCTGTTGTCTTAGACTATCTGCTATATCTGGGGAAGAATAAGTCTCCATTAGCTCTGAGAAGGTATAGCAAATGACATTCTCAGTTTATCCCTGTCAGATCAATGGTTTACAATGTTTGCTCATGCCACAACCTTTAAAACTTCTTCATTGACTAACAGGCAGTAAAGAAGAACAGGGATTTATTTTCATTCAAACAACCTGTTCCAGTTTGATTCTAATTGACTCTTAAACAGCACAGCCTTTTGGACTTCAGGCAACCTTTGTCTACCATATGAGACAGCACCTGCTGTTGGATACCTTCTGCTAGGAAGAGGCTAAGAGAAATGTAAGCACCTGGGACAGGATGTCCAAATGCAGAGTTCTTCCCTGCAAAGTTCCCTTAGTACATATTCCAAAACACTGGCATAGTTTCAAACTGACAAATTCACCTTAGCCAAGAAAAATATACTTGTTCACTTCCCCAAATAATATGCCTTTTCTGCTGAAATACTGCTGCATACTTTGGATGCTTGGAGAGCCTTTTCCTTTCATATTCAAATGTCTGAGCCCTCCAAATAAGAACTACCTCTTTTTACTACTACTCTTTATGCAAGAGAATAGCAGTCCTGTGCAGAAGCTGCATAGCTGTCTACCTAAAGGCCTGATAGTAGAACACTGAGTTTGACCCTGTCAGTACTATTCTCAGATTTAATTGTTGGATGATCTTTGCACTTCAAACTTTCACAGTATTTTCTTAGATCTACTAACCCAGAAGTTTTTGTAATTAGTCCAGATAACATCCCTCATGGGTACGATCTGCAGTGCTGTTTTACTTCAAAGGAAAAAATTATATCCATTTTCAGCATACCTAAATTGCCAAAAAGATTGGACCAGCTGAGTCACTTAATCTTCATTTACATAATTTGTAGCACTTATTCCAAGCAACTACAGAGGTTAATATGCTTTTTCTTTTCTTTTGCATCATTCTTAACTCTAAGAAAAATAAAATATTAATTAGAATTTACTTCCACTGGTTCTTTTCCAAGAAACATACCTTTGTCATTCAAACTATCTGACCAGATGGTTCATATACTTTGTATTACACCTAGGCCAACCAGATAACATCTGAAGAATTAGTCATAATTTCAGGCTGAAAACCCCACAGGATGGTATGCTCAACATGAATGTGCATCCTATCCTTTTAGAATGTGTCTAGATGTAAAAATGTTTAAGACATTCTTAGAATGTATTCAGATGATAAAATTTTCAAGTAAATGACTGAAATTTGTGATTTTTTAGTGTAATCTGACAATACAATAGGATAATCTGCTGTGTAGTTTCAAATTATCTGGAGATAATACTAGAGATCTCTTATGTAAAAAGAGAAACATTTAACTTCAATCTCCTACATATTCCTGGATGAACTTTAGTAATTCTCAAAAAGGCACTCAAATACTTTCTTAATTTCAGCTAAGACAAGTAAAAATACATAAAGGGAGAATTAAAAATAAACAGGATCCTCCAGAGAACATTAGCTTAAATTCAGCTGATTTTTAACCCCAAAGGCAGAGGAGATTGCAGTTACAATATGCTGGGGGCTGACTGTTTGGAAAGCAGCTCAGCAGAAAAGAAACAAGAAACCTGATGGACTACAAGTCAAACATGAGGCATCAGCTCATTCATGAGGCCTTTGGGTAACAGCATCCTGACTGCACCAAGAAAGCACTGCCAGCAGGTCAAGGGAGGTGACTATTTCCCTCTACCAAGCACTGATGCAACCACATTTAGAGTATTGTGTCCACTTTTGGGCTCCCAAGGACAAGACAGACATGGACATGCTGCAACAGCCACAAACAGCAGTCACACAGATGGTCAGCGAGTTGGAATATCTGACATCAAAGAGAGGACGGGGCAGCTGGCCCTGCTGGCCTTCAGAAGAGACAGGTCAGGAATGATCTTTTCAACGTGTATGAGCACCTGATGAGGATGGTGGAAGGTGATAAAGGCTGAGTCAGTCTCAGTACTATACAGCAGAAGAGTGAGGCAATGGGTAGAAAGAAGTACAGGACACTCTGCTGAAGCTGTAAGGCAAAACTCCCCAACCAAATGGCAAACTTCTTTATTGTGAGGGTGACCAAACACTGGAACAACTTGCCTGGAGTGGTTCCAAGAGGAAGTATTTCCCCAGCTGAACTTGGTTAATAATTCTACTGGAGTTTTATACCTCAGAGCAACAACCTTACCCTTTCTGAAAGAACATTGTTTACTGCCCTCAAAACTACAACGACAATCAGCTGCTCTGACTCAATCCTCATGGGAACAAATCTGCTGATCAATTAAGTAAAGTACATAGTGAAATCCTGACTATTGAAGTTACTGGGAGGTTTGCCACTAACTACTAGGGGAGGCAGGATTTATCCATTTGTCTCTCTGATAAAAGATGCAATTTAACTACTAAAAGTTGTATTTTAATTATAGAAGATAAGAGACAAGTTAACTATATATCCTGCTTTCATATATGGAAAAGGTGCTGCTACAATAATTTGGACGTGGGTGCTTTAAAATCCCACAACTGTGAATATCTGGAAATATGCTCACTGGTTAACAACTTTAAAGTTTATCTTAGGACATACTGCAAATACTTCAAATGGCCTCTCCTCATTTGGGTCAAGATCATGTTGTTACTTTTGAAGTCCCAAACCCTTTAAACATCTGGGGAAACCCCTTAAGTACAGGGAAACATCTGGATAACAGCAAGCCACTAGTGGTGTTCCCTGGGGCTCAATTTTAAGGCCAGTTCTTTTCACTCTCTTTATCAATGACTTGGACACGTGAATGGAGTCCACACTTAACTAAGTTTGCTGATGATACTAAATTAGGAAGACTTGTTGATTCCTCTGAGGGTAGAGAGACCTTACAGAGAGACCTTGATACACTGGAATGCTTGGCAATCACCAAGTGCATGAAATTTAACAATAACAAAACTGATGGATTCTGTACCCAGGACAGTGTAATGCTGGATGTTGGTATCCACTGGGGGACAAGAGGCTGAAGTGCAGCGCTGAAGAAAGGTATCTGGGGCTCTTGGTTGTTGGCAAGCTCAACATGAGTCAACAGTGTGTCCTGGTGGCCAAAAGTGCCAACTGTGTCCTCAGTACGTGAAGCACAACACAGTTGAACAACCAAAGGGAATGCCTGTTCCATTATGCTCAGCACTGGTGTGGTCTCACTGAGCACTGAGTGCAGCTTTGGGCTCCACCATCTGAGAAGGATATAGAAATACTAGAACGTGTCCAAAGAAGGTCAACAAAGATGGTGAAAGGACCAGAGGGGTAGATTTATGAGGAGTGGCTAAAGATACTTGGATTGTTCAGCTTAAAAAAGAGGAGACTGAGGAATCACCTCCTTGCCGTCTAACTTTCTCATTATAGAGAGCAGAGTAGAAGGTGCTGCTCTCTTTCGTATCCAGCAATAGAATGCGAGAGAATGGCTTAAAGCTGCATCAGGGGAAATTCAGACTGGATATTAGGAAGAAGTTCTTCCCTGAAAGGGTGGTGAAGCAGTGGAACAACCTCACCAGGATGTGGTCATGACCCCAAGCCTGTCTGTGTTCAAGAAGCATTTGAGACAATGCCCTTAGATACAAGGTATCTTTATCTTATATCTTTGCCCTATCTGTCATCTGAATTCAAAGATCCTCATGGGTCCCTTCCAGCTCTGCATATTCGATAATTCTGTGAAATCTTCCAAAGATAGATTTGAGCTAAAGTCAGTAAGAATCAGTTAAATGCAGAATTTTAAGGAAAGTTACATCTGTGGAATTTGAACTGGCTTAATGGATCATTATTACTAAATATCAGAGAGCATATAATTACCTGTGATGTGAGTCTGTGCTGTAGATGTTTTAGAGCTGATAGCTGACACTGTGTTCTTTTGACAAGTTCTCTTGGAAGCAGACTACCAGAGGAAATACAAACTGTGCAGCATTTAGAACTATCACGATGCCAAAGTCCTATAAAGGAGAGAAAATACCAATGAAGGCATTCTTTGTTGTTATTTTGTCATCAATATTACATTCCCAGCAAGTGTTTAGAGTGGATTGAAATGAACCACAGAAGACAAGCCTTCTCACTGCAGATGGTTTCAATGCTACGCAGAAATGGACCTGATGATTTTTTCATTTGCTTCATTGCCAGAGAAACTGCACATGAAACTTAAATATCCACAGTGAAATCATCTTACATCATATATACTCTTAATTCAAGTTTGCTCTACAGTATGCTTATTCCACTTTCTCTTCCACCTTCCTGAAACATTAGTTTTTATTCCAAGAGATAAACTACCTCTTTTCTGCTCATAAACAAAGTCTTAGTTCGAGTTCCAGTTCCCACACTGACATCTAGGCATCACCTAAGACATTCATCAACAAAAGTTATTACATACAGACTCTCATTGTTCTATATTAGCATTTCCTATTACAAGATAATTTTATTTGCAACAATTAGTACCACAGTCTCACATAAACTATGCAGGTCAAGGATCAGTTAGGTCCAGAACTTTTTTTTCAGATTAAAGCTTTCTCCAGCTCAAAGGATGAACTGATTCCCAGATTTTATTCTAAATATATGTTAGCACTCTTCAGTAGAATAAATTTACCTTCCTTTAACACCATTCCAAGTTCTTCCCTGAGTCTGTTTCCAATTTCAATCAACTGCTGCTTCTCTTGGCTTAGAATTGAGATTTTTCTTGCAGCTTCCTTTAGTTTATTTTGCATTCCCTGTAGAGTATGTCTGACACCATATTGAAGCTCAACACCTGGACCTACATCAGGCAACTGTTGTCCAAGATCTGCTATCTTTTCTTCAAGAACTTTGGGTTCTGGCCCCTGAATAAAACAGATAGAGCCTATAACGAATAATATCCTATGCATTTAATTACACATACAGATATTTTAGGTAGTGTAAACCTGTTCACACCTTTTCTGTGTCTGCGCTTACTATACAATCCAGCCGAGCTGAGCTCAGATGAGCTTCGATGCTGCTCAAAGTGGTTCCAGTTGAAATTTTGTGTGTGCTCACTGAACCTAAAAGAGGAGTGTAATAGCAACAGCTGCTTTAGAACATTGTCTCACAAATATACATGTCCAGTTATAGAATCATAGCCTCATTCAGGTTAGAAAAGACCTTTAAGATCATCAAGTCAAACCATTAATCTATCACTGCTAAGTTTACCGTTAAAGCACGTCCTCAAGGCCACATCTACACATCTTTGAAATACCTCCAAGGATGGTGACAACCATTTTCCTGGGCAGCTTGTGCCAATGCTTGAATAACCCTTTCCAAAAAGAAATTTTTCCTAATATCCAATCGAAACCTGCACCGGCATAACTTGAAGTCATTTATCTTGTCCTATTGCCTATTACTAGGGAGAAGAGTCTGACCCTCAGCTCAAAACAACCTCCTTTCAGGTAGTTGTAGAGAGTGGCAGGCTCCACCATGAGCCACTTCAGTAAATACACTGTGAACAAATATACTGTAAACCCCATGGCAGGGGGGTTTGGACCAGGAGATCTTTAAAGGTCCCTTCCAACTCAAACCATTCTGTGATTCTATATACTTGCTTCACTATCAGGAATTCTGTCATAACTTCTAATGCAATATACATGTATTTGCTTTACTCTTGCAATATGTATACACATTTGCTTTTCTAGTGGTAATTTCATAGTGACTTATAGTGTGTGTGTGTGTGTGTGTATTTGTTTTTACTAATAATAGTTCTGTAGTAATTTGTAATAAAGAATCTCAGACCACTGTGTGCTTGTGTATTGTGCCATGCTGAGAACCCCACAGCAATGAGTTTTATACACCCATGGGCTGGGTAGCCCACATAGGTTGTGACCTTGACTGCTACACTTCCTTACTGAATTTAAAGTTCTTTGGCAAGAGTTCTCACCTTGCTCTGCAAGCTGTCTGTTTTTTGTCAGAGGAAGAGAGGACATTTGCTCATCAAGACTCTCCATTTCTTTCCTCATTTGTGCAACAGCAGCCCGAAGGCTGGCATTCTGCTTCTGCAGCTTTTTTATTTCTAAGGTAGAAATATCTTTGCAGAGAGAACATTTATCATCATAGTGAAATATCTGGAAAGTAGAAGTACAACACAATAAGAACCCTTCACTGATAAGCAGCACATATTCTCTCCATACCACCACACACAGAGATACTAATTCCTTCAACCCATGAACATTATGTGGGAGGAAAGAACCACAGGAGGAAAAGAAACAGATCTGGTTACTGAGGATTTGCTAAGGAAAAGGTAGTATGCTGAGAGCATCAAAGGAGGAGGCACAGATAGGGAAGACCATGGCCACAGAGGAGGCTGTTTTGTCACTGTTGTTCTGTAAGTGTTCTACCTCTATCCCTTCCATGCACCCATTTCCCTAAACAACCTACTGGTTCACCAGCAGTCCCCTTTCTGACCTGCCCAATTCTTGAAAGTGTCATTGGAGATCACCTACTCACAGTAACACAAAGAAGTAAATGTTTTTTGCTAAACAGAAAAAGGGTAAGGAATGTGTGGACTACATCCACATAACCTGACAATGGAAAATACCTAGAAAACCTCAAAGTATTTCAATTTAAAGTAAGTAGCAATGTCTTTTGTATGTTAGGTAAGCTAACAACATGCATTGTAAAAGAAACATTTGTCAGAGGATTGAAGCTCTACCTTCATGAAGGCCTTGAAGCTTGTCTTTTGTTAATATACTTAGTGGAAGTTGGAATTAATAAACAAGTATCATTCTTATAGATTTCCAGAACTGAAGAGACTGCCAAAATCCAGATGGCCAAGGTTGCTTTTTACTGTAAAAGACCTTATTTATATCAGTAAAATACAACCAGCTTGCTTATAAAGTAGTACATTCCAGAATCATTCCATTTCTTAAATTTTTGAGGGGAATTGCTCAGTTTTCTTCATGGACTGCATGCAGCCTTAAAGATTATCTTGGAGATTTAGTTTGGAAATCTAGCCCTGTGTGCATTAAGTGATGGCCTAATCAGGGCAAAAATGTGAAATGCTCTGGATCACAAACCAGAAGAACTACTTTAGTGTGTTCTACCAAAGGTTGCTAGCTCCAGAATATAATTCCTGACAATAGTCAGCTACATATGTTTAGGGAAAAGGACAAATACTGAAATACTTCCTTTCTCTTATGTGCCTCCTCAATTTCCAGATTTGCAGCTTTTGAGGGTGGAAAGAAAAGGAAAATCAGATCTGACAAAAAGCCACAAACCCCAAAACACACAGACATTGATTTTAAAACACATTTTCTGGTCACTTGAAATTTCATCACAATCTTAAGAAAAAAATATCTAGTAGGACCAATGAGATATAAGGACCATGAAATTAGGGTCATGACATTTACTTTTACTGCTTCTTCATTCAGAGTGTCTCTACAAACAGTTTTCAAGAAGTTATGTTAGACCAATGGTGGTGTATTATAACTGTGGTTTCATCCAAACAGAGAATGCAGAATTTAGATTCCAACCCTGTAAAATCCTCTCTCACTGACAGAAACATTTGTCATCATCCATTTAAGAAATGTAGCTACTACTTGGTACAGGAGTATTAGAAAGCCCTGCAACAGCAGAATTTGCACTCCTCCAGTCACTAAAGAAATCCTAATCCACAGACCATCCAGATCAGATGTTTTTGAAAATAAAAGGACCATGAAATGTGTTTGGAGCATTTGTATTGAATGATGCTAATTTTAAACATTTCTTTTAATCCAACTCTAATCTTAAATCGTTGCAAGGCAGCAATTCTGCCTCTTCAGAGGGCATGGCAATCCTTGAGGCACTGCACGTAAAACATGTGTGAGGAAATTACTTCAGTCTCAACATTTATGCCTTGCACAGCCTCAAACACTACTCCCTTTCCATCTTCTCTATCATTCACCACTTCCTCTGAGGCTGTTAAGGTGAGGAGGGGAAAGGCACTGGTAGGTACCAGTATATCACCCAGATGTGTTCTGAATTTTGGGGCCCAGGACTTCATCTCAACCTGCACCATACACATGTACCATTGCAGTTTGAACCAGAAATACAACTGTTTCAGATTTTTCTAAGTGGACAAGAGTCTAGAGAGAACACCACATAATAAACCAGAATTACTGTAAGCAGTCTTTCCTTATCAGTGCACTTCTAAGGTATTATCACCTTGCCCTAGTTAGACAGACATGACCTAAGTCATACTAAAATATCAGTTATAAGCAAGATTTTCCAGGCTGGTGTGTTTCACATCTCTGTTGTTTAATTAAAGGCTGAGAATGACTACTACACTTCCTTTTGTATAGAAAAATTACAGGAAAAGGTTCTAGTTCAGAAAAGCACACTTTTTTTGTTATTTAGATTTTAAACCACTGGCCCATCCCATAAATTAGAGACCAAAATGTTTTGCTGAGATGGGTACTGCTTATTCTACAGACCAAAAGTGCAAAACCCAGAGTATTTTAACACCAGAAAGAAAAGTGCGACAATGAAAACAAAGTCTTGCCAACAGCAGTTGAAGACAACAGTGAATGCAAACAGCTAAAAGACCCCTGCTTCTTTCAGTATCTCAACAATCTATTTGCAAACTGGTATCGTTTGAAATGAAATTGGAAAAACACCTTGCTCCAGAGCAAGTTTTTGCTAGCAGTCTACTTTTGTCTATGATAAAAATTGTCATCTCAAAATATCTTTCTGAACACACCACTTTCTGCATTCAGGAACTTAATGGCCAATCTTCACAAATGAAGATTTGGGAAGGGCTCTCCCCATGTGGGTGTGCCCTTCGAGCCTGCACAGTGGATTTTTTACGTGAGGCACAGCATGCGCAGAACTGGCCCCACCGTTTAAATCCTAAGGTTCATTTGCCACAGCCGAGCAAGCTTGGACAGCGACAGTGAGGTCCTGGGCACTGTCTACAGCACCCGGTACTAACCGGGGTTGACCCTGCTAAGCATCTGAGATCTGGCGAAATCGAATGGCAGGGAGGCATTTAACTGCCGGGGAAGGTCCGTACTGAGACTCGAACTCGCAACCTTGGGATTCAGAGACCGGTGCTCTCCACTACACCACGAGACCACCCCATTCAGGAACTTCTAGGTTTGCTTAGCACTGCTTTTTCCTAGCAAGCTCTGGGAACATGCTCTGAACTGCTCACTGTAGCTGCCCACTAGAGTGCACTGCAGCACTCTCTCTACCTTCATTTATTTACAAAAGACCATTTTCTACTTATAATGCATTATCGTTCAGCATGGCTTCAAACCAGCATTATGTTTGCAATTTTGAATGCATTTTAAACTATATGTATTTTAATAAGTAGCAATTAAAGGAAAATACTGATAGCAAAATACAAGACATTATTTTAAACAGGTGACATATTAGTATTTCAAAGCATTGCCTTAAAATTTTAACTTTACAACTTTAAAATCTACCCTGAACTGCAACTGACATAGAGCCTCAGGAACATTCCAGAAATTAATTCTTCTCATTCTGATGTGGCACAATGGTACAAGTATGTTGTTGTGTTTTGGAGCAACTGTCTACATCTAGCTTGCTCCTTTTGCCAGCAAGTAATAAAGAGGAGCCATAATGAAACCCAAGACCTTACCTATGTGTATTCCAGGCTAGATATGTCTATATTTTGAATGAAACAGATGAAACAGATGAACTGTAAGTCCAGTGGAAACAAGGCACATAAAGCTGTCATTTCAGAATGAATTTATCCACGTCTACACTGTGTGGTCTAACCTGTTTCTTCCCTTTAGGTGAAATACTGTGATGAAATGATGCTTGTTCTCTAGTCAAAGAAAGAACAGTTTTCACTTCATGCAACCTACAGTCTGTTTTCTGCAGACCAGCTTCCACCTAGGAGGGACGGAAAGGAGGAAAAGCAGAGGATGTCAGTAGCTCAAGGTCAAAGGAGTGGAGGAAAGAAAAAGGAAAAGAAATGAAGGGGAGGGGAAAGGGATAAAAAAGGAAAAAGGAAGAAAAAAAGCAAGAGAAGGAAAAAAAAGAAGAAAAAAAGGATTGAAGATATTTTAAATCATAGCACAGGGACTTAAGCACATCCCTTTTGGCTCTGTCAAAAACTGCCTTCACAGACAAATAATTTCGCTTCATTGTCTCATCTTTATGTGAAATGGACAATGCTGATTCATCTCTCCCATGTGCTCCTATGCTGCAGCTATTGATGCCTATGAATCATTTTTGAAAGACAATGATAAAATAACACCAGAGTAAATGCCTGCACTCTAAACTTCATAAAAAAGTGTTTCCTCTGTACCCATGAGTTTACTATGCAACCTGACATTGAGAGCTGTTAAACCATTGTGAAATAATCTCTAACCAATAAACATGTATTTAATTTTTCAGAAACAGAAGCTTATACACTACACAAAATAGAGGGTTTTTCCCTGATGCAAAAATGCTGAGTTTTCCAGGACTAATATTGTTCCCTTGAAAGAATTCAAATGGTACTACGATGGGAAATTCTTTCTCGCCTGGGGCTGCTCTAAGAGAGATCTTTCTTCTTTTGCTACAAAGACGAGAGAAAAGCAGTGACATCTCTCAAGATGACTTGAATTCAAGAAAAGAGACAAAAGGCCACTATTAGAGATTGTTCATGAAAATTAATCTGGTCTCTCAAATATATGTGATGAACCGGTGTGCACAATATAGAATTACAGCCTTACACATTTTTGAAAGAAGACCAAAGTCATACTTCCCCAAGAAACACCATGGTGGGAAAACTCCATAGCTCTCTTTACAACAGATGTTTCTTAAACAGTGTTAATTTGAAATTCTCACCTCCTCTCTTGATGAAGACAGGCTTTGTGTTAGATCCTCTGATTTCTGATACTGATTATGTTCCACATTCTCAGAGATCTGCTGCCAGTTCAGTTCTGTTTGCATTCTACTCTGTTCTAGAATCCATTCTTGCTCAGCTGCCAGAGACAGTTGTTGCTTATACCTACGATACACAGAGCAAAGCTGTTGACTTCAGCGAAATAAATACTGTTTTGTGGTGGGTTTATTTGTTTGTTTTATTTTGTTTGTTGGGTTTTCTTTTTGTTCAATCTCAGCTTTGTTTATTGTCCTCATCTTCTTTCCTTGTTCCATTTTACAAATTACCTATTTTAGTCTATTCCACTCTAAGTATTTTACAGGACAAAATCATTTTAATTGCGTAGAGCTCAGTAGTCTCCGAGGGTCCATCTGCAGGGGTATTTAGAATCAGCTTTGGAGGTCACCTCAGATCAAGCGACATAAACCGTCCTTCAACATCAATGCTGCTCTCAGCAATTGCAGCCACAGCACGTTTCCTTTTTGCCAATATCAGAAAAGAGAGACAAAAGAGCTAAGAATTAAAATTGCTGGATTGTCAGGATAACATTTCCATGCTCAAAGGCTACTGCGTTTACATACAGTGAAAACACAGTATAGAAAGAGATAGGAGGTGCACAGAATGAGACAAATGTTCAGAATTTATGGGCTTTCAAGAAAGGTTTAATTGTCAGATTGCTGAGCTTTTAAAACACAAAGCTGTGATGACTTCAGAACACTCAAGATTGGTTGTAAATGTCACTGTAGACAAAGTATTAGTCTTCTTTATCATTCTGCACCTTTCTGGAATTTGGCTAACTGTGCCCTCAAATTCTCTTTTTGTTCACGCATTGATTGAACTTGGAATTCTTTAGAGGCAGGTGCCCTAGACATCTCAATCAGATGAGAATCTTGGCCTGCTTTTTGACACTACAGTTTCTTCTTGAAGTCTAGATACAAGAACAACCTCCCTCCCATGTTTATACTTGCTTAAGAAAAGTAGTATGTGATGCAATCTGGGATATAAAACTGTTCAGTGATTTTCTTTTTAAATTAAGAGTTCAGAGGGACTTTTTCATAAGCCAAATCCATATTGTAAACCATTCATTTCCAGTCACACGAAATGCAGGCCACCTGAGCAATTCTTTCATTTCCAGTGGCTGCCTTGACTGCCTTTTTCCAGGCTAGTTATGAAAGAAGCTCTTCTGGTGCTTTGTTCCTTCTCTAGATTCCCAGATACTTTCTTTTCCACATGACCTCATTTTCTTATTGAACCTGGAAGAGATGTTACTTGATTATGTCAGTCATAAAACTAATGGTCATCTGATCCAACCTTTCATGGGAAAGGAAGCCTAAATGACATTATCTAGTACCCTGTCCAATTGTTTCTTGAAAACCTGTAGCAATGTAGACTCTACCATGTCCCTAGGGCAGTTGTTCCAGTGATTTATTGTTCTTGCTGTAAAAAATAATAAATACTTTTCACATTGAGATGAAATCTCTCCCCGTGCAACTTCTACCTGTGGCCCCTTGTCTTCTGCATGTGGCTGCTTGGGAAGAGAGAGCCTCCATCCTCTTTGCAGCCATCCCTCATGTACTTGAGAATTGTAATGAGGTCTCCCTGAGCCTTATTCAGGAAGAAAAAAACCAAATCCTTGTCTTTCTTCCCAGGGCAGGTTCTACAGCCCTCTGCTCTCTCTAGTCCATCCATGCCTTTTTCCCATTGTGGGAATCAGAACTGAACAGACTACTCCAGATGTGGTACCTGTTTACATCAACATCAATTATTGTGAGCTTTTCACATAAATAATGTGGGCACATAACTGTAAGTACAATGTTCTGAAGTTCTTTCATCAGAGCTTATGCAACCAGATAAATCAAGTCACTCACTTTCTGGTAAGAGCATCTGTCTCTCTTATACAAGCACTGTGACTCCACTCTCTTCTGCACAGCTCAGTTTCCAGACTCTTAGGTTTCAGATGCAGTTCTCTAATCTGCTGCTTCAACTTTTTCAGTTGTTTGACTTGGGCTTCTTTCATTGAAGCTGGCATTGCATCCCTTTCTTTGCCAGCATTAGCTAGCTCCTCGTGCCTAGAAGATGTAAAGAGACAGAATAAAGTGAGGTTTATTTTTTAGTACTCTTGATTTGCTTTCTTATCTGTTTGGCTCAAGCGAGTACAAAGAATCGTTGGAAGCAACAGAAACATATCAATATCTGCTTGTCAATGGAACAGGTTGTGGGAAGGTCTTTTGCAGTTGTTTTCCAACTACAATTGTCACTGTTTAGTGGGACTTAAGAACAGGGCAGAATCCTTCTAATACCACTGCAGAGTGGTAAACTCTAGTTTAACACAGAAGTGTAAGTTTGTGATTAGCAAAAAGAACAATAGTATTTGATCTAATTATGGTATCAGGGAGATTGTAAAAATGATTTTTTTTTCTTAGAAAAGCAAATTTTAGAAGGTGAGCTATTCCACTCAACATACTTTTTTACCATGCTGAAAATATTCTTGCCAGTAATTAAAAGACCGCTATGATCAGATGGCGCAAATAAGAGATTCTAGGAATCCATGGAGCAAAAAATGAATATTCAGTTTTCATTTACAGAATAATTTTCTGAGCATGCACTCATACAAAATAGAGGCCAGGTTTAAAATAAGACAGAAGATCATCAAATAGTGCCTACAAAAAACTCAAAAAAAAGTACGATATGAAAGAAAAAAGAAGATACTATCATGCAAATACTATCATGCTTTTTCCCTCTGAAATGGACCTGCACCGAAATTTTCAAAATACTTCCCAAATCTTGGATATAAAGGATTAAAGCAAAAGAGAAGAAATAAAAATTGAACTTAAGTTTGAACCAGTGAGAAGTAAAACATAAATGACAACCTCCCCCAAAATACTCTGGTTTGAGCAAGTTATTTTCTGTCACTATACTCATAACCAGGGCCTTCTGAGAGCTATTACCTCCAGATGCAGTTTCATGCAGTATTGGAACCTGAAACAGTGTTACGGACATGTAATCAAGCACTCCAGCCTGAAAATTGCAAAGATTAAAGCTACTTCTGAAGCACCATCAGAGTAATACTGCAAGTCACAGAGTATGCAACAATTTACATTTAATGTAAGCCAATTTACATTTAATGCAGTTGTGGTTCTTTTGTTCCGGCCTAGCGAGCAGCAACTGGTCATGGAATCTTTAGAGTCAAAAGACTGCAATAGAACAAAGTGGTTTTAGATCTATTACTACAGCAGTGTCCTGTAAAGAACACTCAAGACAAGACAACCAAACCAGAAACTACACTCCAATTACGCAACATTCAAGATGCAGGAATCCACAGATACCACTAATAGACGGGTAACCTTTTGCTACCCTAACAAAACTTCGGCAAGAGAAAGTTTAGAGGCAGAAATAATTTATTTTATTAGACAAAACCCAACACAGCTGGAAAGAGATGGCAAACTTTTAAGTATACAAGCCCTCTTTCTGAAACCTTGTCTGCTTTACCCAATGCTATCAGATTGTTTAATGTGAGGGCTTTTTTCCCCTTCTACCTCTACACCAGTTTGTCCAGTTATTAAGCCATCAGTTACAATACCTCTGAAGCAAGTGGACACAGGCATCAGAGAACCATTCAAGTAATGCTGGATGATGATTAATGAAGACTGCACATGCAGAGAATACAGATTTTGAAAGAGTGAATTCCTCATTACCAGCCTTGGAAAGGCTAATCAGCTTTATTGTTACAGTTCACCCACACATTGCACAACAATAACTTCCAAACCAAGCCAGCTATCAAGTACTGCCCAGATGAGCACTGCTCATACTTCTTGGGGTAGGTTCACAAACTGTCTTTGGGGAGCCAATGGGCAAGAGAGCCTGGCATGAAGATGGGTCATTTTAGCAGGACTGAGGGCAGATAGACATGGATCAGCAGGTGTTGGGTGCAAGACATAATTGCACAACAACAGCACTTCAATACAGGTTTGGTCTACAGCCCAAACCCTAACTATTCTAGTTCTAACAGTTAAACATATCCATATGTAAATATGTAAAAGTGATTTCAATATCAAATACATTTATTCATCCCTGCAAGACTTAACAGGTTTATTGATATCATGCTGTTCTGCAACCTTCTTGTTACTTTCAAGTCTATATTACAGTTATTTTATGTAGCTGAATGACTGCTGCATTTGATTAGATAAGACTGATCATATAACTACATAGACAGAACTGTGAACTAGAACTGGAGAGTCACAAACATCTAAATGGATATTCACTTTCATATTCTGCTAGATTTTGCTTTTAAATTGACACTTCACCTGAATTAATCTGAATCCTATAGGCAACACTTATGCATACAAATAAAGTCTATAAGAAGCGCTGTCTCAGTGAAGTCTAGACAGGCACTTTTACACCTCCCTTGTTCATCCCAAAGCTCTCAAGGCAAGGCAGGTCAGAAGAATAATTGCTGTATTGCTCAGTGATGGGTATCCAGCTCAGCCTGGCAAAGAGGCAATGCTGGGTGTAAGGAGGGTCAAACTCCTCCTTTCATTCCCAAAGGATATGCTGCAGGTGAAATTTCTGAACTGGCTTTGAATGAATTTGCATATACTCCAGAACCACAGTAAAATCATTTAGTGACCTTTAATAAATTCCAGAGTATTGCCCACATCACTCACTACAACTAAAAAATTCATTTAAAACTGACACAGCCATCTCTACATTATAAGTGTAGCTTGATCCAAAACAGTTTACAGCACTTTACAGCAGCTACCATTTTAAGCAGAGAACAATCCCAAAGATATATCTGAAGACAATAGTTACATTAAAAAAGGACGTGCAGACAGAACTCAAGAAGTGTTTATTCCCTCCACCCCATGAACTGCTCTTTTTTCAGCAGTATTAACTGTTGTGTCCCATTTGTCTTCTCCTAGTTTTGATAATAAAAAGAAAATAAACAGAGAGCCTGTGCTTTTACTGGGAAAACCCTTTACTTGCTTCACTTCCATCTCTTTCTATTGCTTATTCTCCATATTTGTCTCATATCTAATTATAAGTTCTGTAGAAATAAAACCCCACATTATTTCTAAGCACTGTGATTGGTTAAAAAAATCTCTGAGAAAATCTCTGGAGTCAATACAGCTTCTCTCACTGTGCAGTATTATTCTGTGTCAGTGGTTACAGATAATCCCTTCTGGATAAGCACAGGGATGCACAGAACAAATCGGACAAGTGTGCCTTTCAAATAGCAGCTCTTTAATCTCTTTAAATGAAAGACAGATTTTCAGATCAGCAAATATGATGCAGTATCTCTATGTTAAAGGATGCCACAACTTAAATAACATTTTTCTTCACAAACCAACTAGACAATTCTAATTCTCCAGGATCAAAAAATGAGTCTCTGATCATTTGATATGACAAACATAAAAAAATTGAAGCTTGTGCTTCTCAGGTACACTAAGGAACAAACCCTGCTAAAGAACACAATGATCTCATGGCCTTTCAATTCTGTCGGCCAAGATTTCACATTTAGCCCCAAGACAATTAAAATAAAGTTACGTTTTCTCTTCATCTTCTGCTTCTTGATGGCAATGTTCAAATCATGCTACCATGTACAAATAGCGTAACTAATATCTTCTTCCTTTGGGTAAGGAGAAATAGATGCTTTCAAGTCACTGCTGTGGATGTTTATGAACAGTACTGCCTCCCTGACTGGAATATGCAACACTAAGAAAGATTTGTTCTTTCTGTATCATCCTTTCAGCTTCAGTTGCTCCAAATGCTACCACGGTTAAAAAGATCAACTAAATCTGACTTCCTTTCTCAGCCGCAGTCATAAAGACATTTAAGATAAAAAATGTCTATGAGATGCTTTCTGGACTCAAAGCACTGAAAGAAACTACGCTCAGTGTATACCCACTAAGGCATCAAAATACTTTTAAAAGTGCCTTTTAAAACCCGATGTATGCTTCACGAGCTAAAATTAACAATGCATTACATGACCTTTGCGCAAGGAATGAAAAACAAGACCACAGATCCAGCCTACTCCTTCCCTGAAATTATCAAACTACAGTCATAATTTTTCTTGAAAAGAGGTGGTTAAGAAAAAGAATACTTCTTTTACAATCTTTCTCTACAATTATCTTAAAATTAAAAAGCACCATAGAGTTTCCCATTAAAACAACCTTCTTCTCAAACTCCATATCTCAAATTACTAATAAATTGAAAGTGCTATCCTGAGGCAAATTTAGGTTCCATATAACACAGGAATCATTAGTTCCATATAAAAATCTAAATTAATGAACCTTCCTGTCATTTTAAAGTATTGTTTTCCATCACAGAGAACTGTATTTCTTAGAAATGCAATTTAATAGCAGAAAAGAGAGCATTTTGCCTTTGAAATCAGCAATATTGATAATTGCATGTTGGTTTCAATAAAGACCATAGTGGAAATAACACTGTAATTTTAAATACAAATTGCACCAATTGCCTGGATGTCTTGCAGTCACAGGAAGAAGAGTAAACCGAAGTGTGGTGATATCAAAAGAAGACTCAGGAAACACTACACATGTGAGGGAGAACATAGTGCTACAAGCACAGCTTACCCCTACAACCTAACCAGCAAAATTACCCACTGCAATCCAACCACTTACTTCAGCAGACACAGAGAAATGATAATCATAGGTATATAACCAAAAATCCCCCCAAACAAACAAACAAACCCACAGCCCACCCCTCCCCCAAACAAAACATCCACCAAAATAAAAAGAAAAAAACAAACCTCCAAAACTAAAACAACTTCCCCCCCAAAAAAACCTGGCTGTAAATCACACACAGTTTAATGTGGTTGGCATATCCAATTCAGTGAAGACTTTGTGATTTTTTCTACTAAAATGCCACATTTGAGCTAGTCACCTTTCAAACAAATAAGAGCAAGGTGGTGCTGAAGAGTAATACTTGAGAACCTTCAGAGAGAACCTTCCTTGTTTGTAAAAGAAGTGTAAAGCTTTACAATGTTGTTCAAGTATAAAGAAACTGAACTTTCTTCTCTCTTCGTTGCTATCCTTATACCCAACTGTTTCACAGTGTACTGCCAGTCATGATGAAACAAGCAGTCAGCATAGGCGCAGTATTGTGCTGTAGCAGTGTTGCAAAAAAACCACCAGTCAGTATAGTTCCTTGAAAAAATTATGACCATCAGTGATACAAGTCAGCATCACTTATGTGCTGTCTCTTCCTTTACTCCTGGAGGCTGGGTTGCTGTTTACCTTACAAGTAAGGTTAGACATTTAAAATGGCAAATCTGCATCATGTGTGATCTGAACAGAATTGATAAAATAAAGCAGAAGTGGGGGAATAGGATAAAGGCCCAAGAATAAACAAGAGAAACCTCACAGCAGGGACACACCTCAGGTATTGCACACGATGGGCTGTGCTGTAGGGTACACTGGACCATCCTGCGTCCAGCTCTGCCATTCTGCAAGGCAGACACAAGACTAGGAGGCATAAGGGACTGCAGGGCAGGGTGGGAAGAAACAATTGCTTCTAGGACCAAAAAGTGGTTACATATTCTAGAGAGTGTCCAAGGAATGTAAATAGAGGGCAACACACCATGAGGAACAGTGATACTGAGTTCCTAGAGCAAATACCCCCAGGGACAACAGGAAGGGACAGCCAATGGAGAAAGGAAATGGTACTGGCAAGGCAGGGATCAAGTGCTCCCCAGGACTAGAGCTTTGTACACCCGAAGAGCACAAGGGGAGAAAAAAGACAATTGAGTGGCGGTGAAAGAAAACCCTGCCATCAAAATAACCCGCTGGCAGGAAGCAGATCCCAGAAGGTCCCATGGAGGGCCCAGAGGGTCAGATGTTCTGAGGCAGGAGAGCAGACGACAGACAGACAGACTGTTGAGGTCAAGGCCCTTAGAAGAAGGCAGCAGAAAGGAGCACAAGATAATGTTTCGGCCTCAGGGACAGCACATGGAGCAGGAAGGAGGATGCAGAAAGGCAGGTGCCCAGAGAATAGGACTCGAAATGCACGAGCGACGCTTCGGGAGCTCCGAAGGACAACCTGCGGCACGACGGGATGCTGTGCGACCGTCCTGCCTTCTGATGGAGCAGCGCGGCCGCGGCGTGCTTCCTCCCGGCCCGGCCCGGCCCGGCCCAGCCCGGCCCGCGCTCATGGCCGGAGCCGCGTCTGCCGTTCCGAGGGGCGGGCAGGGCCGTTTCGAGGGGCGGGCAGGACGGGCAGGGCCATGCCGAGGGGCGGGCAGGACCGTGCCGAGGGGCGG
>VWZD01011597.1:105723-149555 GCA_013396695.1 Sakesphorus luctuosus
CCCAGAGAATAGGACTCGAAATGCACGAGCGACGCTTCGGGAGCTCCGAAGGACAACCTGCGGCACGACGGGATGCTGTGCGACCGTCCTGCCTTCTGATGGAGCAGCGCGGCCGCGGCGCGCTTCCTCCCGGCCCGGCCCGGCCCGGCTCGGCCCAGCCCGGCCCGCGCTCATGGCCGGAGCCGCGTCTGCCGTTCCGAGGGGCGGGCAGGGCCGTTTCGAGGGGCGGGCAGGACGGGCAGGGCCATGCCGAGGGGCGGGCAGGACCGTGCCGAGGGGNCCCACCCTCGGAACGAGCCGCCTCGGCTCCGACTCCTGCCCCGTGAGGCGCTGCCAGTTCTCCTCTGCCTCCCTTCCTGGCCAACCAGCCGGCGCTTCTCGCCTCCTCGCGCTGCATTCACTTCCAGGCACCCAGTAGCACATTCTTCTTCTCCCAGTCTCCCCGTTCCATCCGTGCTACTCTCGCACAGCAGCTCCTCGTCTGCATCATGTGAGCACCGGCACGCTCCTCCACAGCCTCAGGCTCTTTTAGTAGCCTCTTCTCCCAAAACACAGCTAATACTTGTTCTATACTCTCAGATCTCACTCTCTTGTTCACTTGACTTCCTATACATCTTATCAGAGTGTTTAATATTAAGCAATTTCTCCATAGTGCAGATCAGAAAGGAGATTCTTGGCCCCTTTCAAGTACAGCTCTTAGGGATGGGAACAAACTTCCCATTCTCTCTGAACTCCCACTGCATCATGTGAAAAACAAGCTCAGGCCAACTGCAACATGAGGTCATGCAGCACAGATAAATACGTTCTGCTACCAAGGCATTTAATTATTAAAAAATGTATCCATCAACCAAACCACACAACACTGTCTACGTGAGACAAAGAAAGATGTAAAACATGAACTGGACCTAAAGCATGATTTTCCCTTAGTCACTTAGATGACTTGCTTGTCTGGAAGTCATGATGTAAACTTCCTGTAATGCTCTCTCACTCTCCTGTTTTTCTAGATTATATAAACATTTGCCTGAGGAGAGACTTTTCAGAAACCTGAATGTTGCTCCAAATTATATTCGAAGTACACTAATTTAAAGAAGATAGAGTATTATTTAAGTCATTCTTATATATCTATATATATCTTACGTATCTTAAGATATAAGGAGTTCTTACATATTTTTCCTTATGTCATCAGAAGAGAACTGTGTGTTCTAGCCACCTTGTCATTTAAAGAAAGGAGGGGTTTAATTCCATCAGTAACTATTATAGAAAACTGGAATCAGAACCAACAATCTGACCTTTGAAATAAAACAAGTTTCATTTAGCTATATATAATTTCAAAATACTACAATCATTAAGGGGATTTAATTCATCTACTTATATGAATAACCTCTGGTTTAAAATACAACAGTGAAAAGTGGCTTCAAATGATTTTCCAATCTCAAGCACATAAAAATTATAGTGCAAGTCCCAGCATAATTTACATTCTGCAGTGGGCCTCTCAGAGCACTCATGACAGTCAAACGTAGTGGGCAAATGTCTAAATTCATATACCATTCTGACTGCTGGCATGCTCTTTTTTCTTACCTCTTACCTCAGCATTGCCTAACCTATCAATCACATTACCTTTTGCCACCCTTTGTCACCCCTACCCCCTCTTTCAAATTAGCAGTCAGCTTCTCAAATGTACCTTCAAACAGTCCCTAGTCACACAGTTAAATGCATGTCAGTTCCCCCAGTGAGTAACTGATAGCTACCAGTCAGTCAGTAGCACACAAAATGGGCAAACTTTGATGGTGAGTAAAAAAGATTACAGCTTATACAATGTGAATTTGAGAATTGATGTAGAAACCTGAATACACCTAAAATAAATGCAGAAAACATCCTGGTTTCATAGATGGAAATGGAAAGAAACCTTTTCAAACATTAGTGTTCTTATTAAACATTAGTGAGTTCCATAAGACTTAGGCCAAATGTAAGATTTGTCTGTTAGAATCATCTTCAGTCGCCCTTTCTGAATAGAAGTCTTTGGCCCCATGACTACACTGTGAAGTAGCAACACTTACAAGTAACTTCAGGAGAAAATAAATGCAATATGGACTCAACCTCTGACAATGTTACATTTTTGAGAGGAAAAGCAGGGTATATGCTGGCTACATATAGACTACTAAGCTCCAAAGCACTTCCAAATTTCTGGCCCAAGGAGTATATCCCATTCATCATGGGCCAACTCTGTTACAAGACAAGACTCAGGATTACACAGATTATTTATCCTGCCACTCTCATTTTTTTTCTACAGCCATATGAGAGCTGTGACACACTTCAAAGACATTTACCTGGACAATCAGAGTAACAGATTTATGAGAATCAATGTTACAGGATGGAACTGTCCCCCTTTAAAACTTACAAAGTGGAGGATGGTGAGAAGTAAAAATGTCTTCCTCTCAAAACCTGTAGTTTTTCCAGTTCTTTAGGACTGAGAGTGGAGATCATACTTGCTTTTCCTGGACAAAGAAGATTACCTGTGTGAAGTCACGTAAAAAATGTCTTCAGCTGCTAGACTTCACCAATTTTGTTGGGCCTCAGGCACTGCTCAGCTTATATCAGAAGTTCCATGGCAATCAGTAGTTTTTGCTCTCCTGCAATTAACTTCATCTAGCCTGCAAGTAAATGGCCTAAATTCAGATAATGGTACACCATCAAAAACTGGCTTTACTGATCTTTAAGATTAGCAAGGTAGGTCTTCCTGGCTATATGCTACCTACCCAAAATATACGGCATGGCCGTCTTCATCTTCACACATTACTGCAAGGAATCTCTATGCACAGACAAATGGGTGCTACAGTTCAGCAAAACTGCACCAAAAGCCAACATAAACATAATGTGCAGGGAAAAGAAAAAACTTCTAAGTCGTTAAAAGAGTTTCAGATCCTCCCTTGGTCTTACATGATCTCAGCAAGGTTCTAAAATATTGGAAGCTACTAATCTATGTAATACTATAGTTTTCAAAAGACAGTACTGTTAGTTAGAACCTTATCCCCCTGTGTATCTCCATACTGGTGATACGAATCATAGAATCATTTAGGTTGGAAAAGACTGGTTTTTTAAGATCAGTGGGTCCAACTATTAACCTCCAGGGATGGTGACTCCACCTCTTCCCTGGGCAGCCCATTCCAATGCTTGACAACCCTTTTAGAGAATAATTTTTTCCCAATATCCAATCTAAACCTCCTCTAACACAACTCAAGGCCATTTCCTCTTGTCCTGTCCCTTGTTTCCTGGAGCAAAGTCCCATTCCCACCTGGCTCCCCTTCCCATCAGGGAGTTGTAGAGAATGAGTAGGTCCCCCAACCCTTCTTTGCTGCAGGCTGAGCCCACCCAGCTGCCTCAGCTACTCCTGGTGCTCCAGACCCTTCCCCAGCTCTGTTCATTTCTCCAAACACACTCCAGTCTCTCAACATCTGTCTTGCCATGAGGGGCCTAAAACTGAACACAGGATTCAAGATGCAGCCTCACCAGTGCCCAGCATTGGGGGACAATTGCTCCCCTACACACTGGATTGTGTACTATAAGCACATAAAGGACTGGAGCACCTACTTCTGGATTTCCTAAGCACCAGAGACCCCAAGGAGTGATGCTTTCTGTAGTGCACTTGAGAAGGCCACCACAGCTTTCATAAGATGCTAAATAGCAGTATGAACACACGCTCAGTTTTATAATCCAACATTCGTATGAATTGTAGAGTAACAACAAAAGAGTACAGAAAGCTCAGTCCATCTTGATGTAAAAGATGTCTCAAGCAAGCATGTTTGCAGGGAGTACTCCCTTGGTAGTGGATCAGGAGGGAAGTCTGTAAGTTTTCTGCAGAATGCACAATATCAGGCACAAAATGCCTAAGAAAACAACAAAGCAGGGAAGATCCTAAGAGTCGTTCTCACATGAGACAATGAAGAAGTTGTGATCACTCCCTGGAAAACAGAAATGGTAGCATAGAACAAACCTCAGCCGCAGAAGTCCATTCATACGTTTATGAGAAATAAACCAACACGGTCTTATTACAAGCAAAATTAGTTGAGCCAAGATGGGATTTTTTTATCATTCTTTACCAAATCAGGGGTTTCTTCTTTTTCTTTTTATATGGTTTTAATTTTATAGGGAACCTACAGGCGTACCGCACAGATTGTAAGGTACCAGGTCCTGCCTGGACCTGGCACAAGGGACCGTTAGGGGTGGGGAAGGGAAACTACAAAGTACCTAAAACAAAAATGTGGAAGCCCCCTTTGCCACGTGGCTGGCTCAGTGAACAAAGGAGACGCTCCATCCTGTGTGGAAATTCTCTACAGGCAATTAAGAAGAGGATGACACCTCCTCCTTTCGCAGAAGACATCTTTTAGGGCGAGACCAGCAAGCCAATGAATATGCATTATCTGACGAAAACAGGCAGGGACTTGTAAGACTACAAAAAGCGCGAGGTTTGAACGCGAGGTGTGCTTCCAGACCCCCTGCGGCTTGAGGTATCCAGGACGCGCGAGAATAAAACTTTCCTTTCTGTTATACCTCCTTTGTTTCATAGATTATTGCCGTCTTCTAAATTTAAGAGAAGGGGAAATTTCTCACACGTCGAAGTGCACAGTTCAGGTCCTGCCCCGCCGGACCTCTGGCCAGCCGGTGCAGCGGCCCCGCCAGGAGGACCCAGTCCCGCGCTGCCCCCGCGCAAGCAGCGCTGCCCCCGCGCCTTGCGCAGCCCCAGGGCGCGCATACGCGGCCGCCCTGCGCGGGAGAACCCGTAGCGGCGGGAATGAGTCACGGCGGCAGGAGGACCCAGCGCTGTGGCAGGGGAGGGGCGAGAGCCGCAGACCCGCCGCGCCGGAGCTCGGCAGCCGGCTGGACCAGACGGGCTGGGGCGGGTCTGTGCGGGCGCACGGGGACAGCGGCTGCGGTGAGAGCACGGGCATCCTCGCGGTGAGGCGCGGGACGTGACTCAGGTACTGAGGCGGGGCTGTCGAGAGCGATGTTGCGGAGCGCTTGCCTGGCGCACGGGGCCGAACGCCGTGGGGAGCGCGGGGAGAGGGGGGTCCGGGGCCGCGTGAGCCGATCCGAACGCGCCGGGCTAACCGAGGGCGCACCTCCGCGTGGGGCTGTCCGGACCGGTGGATGCGCCCGAGCGCCTCCTAAGCTTTGGGCGAGTGTAGCTCGGGAGGCGCGGGTTCATCCTTCGCCCCGAGGCTGCTCTGGGCGCCGGTGCGGCGGTGGGCACGACGCCGACTGTCCTCGCACCCCTGGGCGCCGCCTCACGGGGGAAGTCGGGGCGCCGTCCCGCTTGCTGCGTTTGTCCCCGTGCATGGGGCCAGAGGAGCGCATCTCTTCATCAAGGAAATCCGCGTTGCCGTACGGGTCTCCCAACGCCCTTACCGCCGTCGGCCTGAACGCGCTGTCCGGGCGCTGAGCAGTGCTGGCGACCGAGCACCGCTCTGCGCATTACTGGAGAGCGCTGCCCCAGCTTCCCCCTTTGGCGGCCGGGTCACGCCTCGGCTCGCGGTGCCGCCTGCCTCAGCGCACGTATGCAGTGCCACCCCGGTGGCTCGTGAGACACTCCCGAGCTCGGGCTTTGTTTCCGTCATCCCTGGCCTCAGACCGTTACTGGGCTAGGAGGGTCTCCGCGAAAGCCTCGCCTCCGCGGTCCCTCCGTTCCGGCTCACCTGTTTCACTGTCGAACCCTGGGGCGTGAATCTCGGAGTTCTTTGCCACAGCGGTGACCGCTCGGATCCGTCAGACATGGTGGCAGCCCCGGGCATGAACTCGGTTCAGCGAGCTTTCAGAGAACGGTGGGGCGCCTCCCTGGGCTTCGCGAGCATCGTGCTACGTGCCCACCCCGGAGCGCCGCTCGGGCGGTCGTGGCCGGGGCCGTTGGCAGAGCCACAACCGCCACCATTGTTTTCCCGACCCCGCTCCCGCCCAGCGCCGCGGCCGCCGCAGTCCCTTTCCAGCTCTTGGGAAGGAGCCCGGTTTTGCCGCTGCTCGCAATCCACGGGGAAGGGTCTGTGGCTTGCCTTATTCTAAGCGGTTCCGTGAGGAAGAAGTGGACAAAGGCGGAGTTGAATTGCAGCAATACATCTCGCAGGTGCAGACCGTTACCACTGGTTGGGGAAATGTGCTCCTCTTGGGCGGCGGATTTGCGTGCTTTTTGGGCAAAGCAATTGGAAAACCGTTTAGTTTAGGATATCACAGAGTAAAGCGATGTATGTTTTTGCAATGGTTATTTCAGAGGAAGCAGTGTGGCAGTCAGCCGTTTTAAAATGTAAACCAGAATCTGTTAGTACAGTACACCTGTTGTGGTTCAGTCAGAAATATAACACAAGGCATATTATAAAAATATTAAGGTGTTTTAAATTGTGACTGAAGTGGGAATTCACATATCTCAGTGTAGGACACCCTATTAGGCAGCTGCACTGTCCAAAGTGATTGTGTAAAATTGCACCTCTGAGCCAGATGATCTTTTCTCACTATATTCAGCTGTATGTGCTAACCTGGCTTGAGATACGGTGCATGTGCATGTGAGTGCTTTATATATCAGGATTAGTTCCATGGTATTCCACAAAAATAAGCACATGTGTGCAGCTGGTGACAGGACTAGACCCTTAATTAGCATTTATCTAGCTCTGTCACTTTTTAGTTTTATACTAGACAATATAAGCACACTTAACTATAAACAACTGGCAAGAATTTCTGCTCTTCTAAAGCTTCAACACATTGCAAAGCCACCATAGCTGCAGGGCTGAAATTAATTTTCATGATACATGAAATTGAGTTGTAAGTATTCAACTGAAGTTGGGATTTTGCAACTTATATTTTTGAAAGCATGTGGAAAGCAGTCAGATAATTCCAATAAAATGGAAGGCATGTTCTCTGATCTTAAGGTGCTCATGTGATGCTGATATTAATGCACTTAAGGTAACAGTTGCAGTGTAAAAAAACCTGTAGGCTTTAGAAAAATAAATCCACTGCTCCAGAAACCGGAGATAGATATAGATACAGTTGATAAAGATACAAGAACCATGGAGGTTGTTAATGCTATTGTTATAGTACATTTGTTTTCCCAAGTAATGTAAAGAGCAGGGCACTAACTTTTTTGTTACATGAAATAAACAAACAGGCACAACTTTCCCTGGAGAGCACTTTACCCAGATAACAGAATCTAGACTAGTTAGTGTTCTTTGCTACACATAAAATTGCAGTGTGAATTTACTGTGTCATTGCAGTCTGCTAACAAATTGTGACAAATGTTACTGTGGTGTAGTAGTGAACACTTAAGACATTTTCAGACTAAATGGGGGACTGGAGATTGATTGACAGTTAAGTGTTGCTATGGAACATCACTTACAGCTACAGACAGCACAAAATTATCCTAGGAATTTTGAGAGAGAGACCAGAGAATGGTGAAAGCTGGGAAACCCTTAAGAAAGGCCGTAGATCTGGAAAACTGTCTTTGCTAAAACAGGGGAGGCCAAAATGGGAGAGTGGAAGTCCCTGGGGGGGGGCATTGTGGGGAGAACAGGAGGTCAGGGTAGGCATTGGCAAATATGGTAACGGTTTTGTTTGGGAACAGAAGTTTGCCGCAGCCTTTGGAATGAATGTGTAATTCAACTGGCTGGTATTTAAACAGGTAAGCCACAAGAAATGCGCTACTGTGTTATACCAGTGGCCCATCAAAATGGCTTCTATGAAGTACCTGAGTTGTAATAAATAAAATTTGATTTAAAGATATATGCATTACTGTTTAGGGAATCAAGAAAGACTTAAAATCATGCTGAATAGGCAGATGTCAGTGATGTCAATGCACAGGGTAGTTGTTCTATATATGGAGGGATGTCACAAGGGTCAAGAATATTAAAATATTTTTGCAGGAGTGATCTCCTGCATAATTTCAGTAGAGTTGGTTAGTCTTAGGATTCTTCACTCAAACCCAAGGATAACATACATATTTCGTTTAGTCTGCTTAGATTTGAATACCCTTGGGCTAATATGGGAGGTTTATGACTTTCTATTAACACAGTATTGAGCAGTGTATGCTTTTGAATGTATTCATACCCCGAACACCCTGTGAAGAGAGAATCATTATTTTCTTCACTCCACAAATAAGAAGCTAAAGGAGGATCTCTACATTGCTCAGCTTAGATCATCTTCCTTATTTTGTAATTATGCAGTTCTTAACCTGGTGCAGTTCCAGACTGAATTCCAGCCTGAACTGGGTTCCTGACCTGGAAGTTCATGTTTTATTTTTTATAACCATTTTTTATTTGTATCATAGGAATTCAAAGTTGGGTAGATTTATGCCACAGTTAGTTAGAAGAAATTAATTCTTTTTGAGAATGGGAAGTTCTCAAGCTATATAGGTCAGCTTACATGCTCATAAATGTCCTTTCTACCCATACCACTAAGTACTGCTATGTGGCCAGTGAAAATAGTGGTTAAACACAAATAATAGACCTTGCCATTTCTTGTTGCTCCTTTTTATAATACAAATGCTTCCCTTTTATAGACATCACACCAAAACCACCACCAACAATGCTATGATCACCTAGTATTTCCTCCTGAGCCTATACTAGTTTCCATAGTAACAGGAAGATAGTATCACGAAGATGAAACCCCACAGATTTAACTACATTTGCTCTCTTTGTTTTACACATTACCAGAGCAAGGACCCATTCACCACAGAAGGAATCTAGAACAAATACTGACAATACTATCATGTCTCTTTTGGAGATACGAAACTGAGCTGCAGACAGTTAAATATAACCTTTTGCCTCTAAACAAGGCCGAGCTAGCAAAGGCAGAAAGCAAAGCAAGCTGTTGCAATAGTTAATTCAGCAGCCTCCTCTCTTAGCAGGCTTTGACAGCATCCCAGCACTGAAGCGAAATCATAATACAAATTTTACCTGTGCAAATCAGCTGCAAGCCCAGCTCTTATAAAAGTACTACCCCTTGTTTGCATACCTTACATGGGAATCTCTGCACTACTTCCTTATTAGTTCTTAAGGAGGTGAATACTGTCTAGCCTTGTAAGGCACACAGCAACAGGATGAAGTGAATCTTCTGCTATATTTACAGAAAAAGGGTTCATTTCCTTCTGGTTGATAGTATTTTAATTTTGGTGTGTTAACATGAACCACAGATGGACAAAAACAAATGAGTAATATTGATGGTAGAATCATAGAATTGTTTAGGTTGAAAAGGACCTTGAAGTTCATCTCGTTCCAAGCCTCTGCCATGGGCAGAGACACCTTCCACCAGCCCAGGTTGCTCCAAGCCCTGTCCATCCTGGCTTTGGAAACTCCAGGAATGGGGCAGCCACAGTTTCTCTGGGCAACCTGTGCCAAGGCCTGCCCACCCTCACAGGGAAAATTTCCTTCGTAATATCTAACCTAAACCTACTATCTGTCAGTTTGAAGTCATTCCCCCTTGTCCTTGTCCATGTGCCCTTGTAATAAAGTCTCTCTCCAGCCTTCTTGTAGCCCCTTCAGGCNCCTTGAAGTTCATCTCGTTCCAAGCCTCTGCCATGGGCAGAGACACCTTCCACCAGCCCAGGTTGCTCCAAGCCCTGTCCATCCTGGCTTTGGAAACTCCAGGAATGGGGCAGCCACAGTTTCTCTGGGCAACCTGTGCCAAGGCCTGCCCACCCTCACAGGGAAAATTTCCTTCGTAATATCTAACCTAAACCTACTATCTGTCAGTTTGAAGTCATTCCCCCTTGTCCTTGTCCATGTGCCCTTGTAATAAAGTCTCTCTCCAGCCTTCTTGTAGCCCCTTCAGGCACTGGAAGGCTGCAGCATGGTTACACCAGAGCATCCTGTTCTCCAGGCTGAAGAGTCCCAATTCTCTCAGCCTTTCCTCCTAAAAGAGGTTTCTTTTTGATGTATGTGTGTGCAAATATAAACCACTCTTAAAAGGATGGCATTTGAAGATCTGGTATGCTGGTTTATGTATATTTTTAGTCAAATGAGGTAACAGATATGATGGAAAGAAGAGTAAATTGATGATACGGTTTGTTTCCCCATAGGCTTATTTTTATGAAATGCTGGAAAGTAGGCCAGGTTCCCTCACATCAGCAAGTCTTGCTCTTTCATCACAGCAGAACTTAAAACTGTTCCTCATAGCAAAGATGGTAAGTCCCGTAGGGCAGGTAGAATAGACTTCTCTCTTTTACCTGCTGACTTGCTCTGCTGCGCGTAGAGGGACGGCCGCGGAGAAGTATGTTTGTTCCCCCGCCCCGTGTGGGGGCCGGTCCTGCGGCTGCCGCGGCCCTGCCCGCCCCTCGCCCAGTCACGTCCCGCACGTCTCGGTGCGGCGGCGCCGCCTCAGCGGGACACGCGGGCCCGCGGCGGGCCCGGAGCGCGGGGCTGGGGGCGCTTCTGTCCCCTGGGGAGGCTCGAACGGTTCTCCTGGGGAGGGAACAAGCGAGCTGCCAACGGGCTCTTGACGGCGCTTCCTCTCAGAGCCGGTCGCCGCGTCAGATGGCGCGGGGGTCGTTTGCTGTCGGGGCTCTGCACTGTAGGGCTGCAGCTGCTTGCCCTTTGAACACCCGGGGCTGTGCACTGTGGGGCTGCAGAGCCTTTTGAACACCCTCGCTGTGGACACAGGAAAGCACTGTCGGCGCCCATGTGCAGGAAGCAGCACAGGGGTGGAGTGCCGTAAGCCACTGAATATCCATATCCAGCACTCTTAAGTAGTCTGGAGAGATTGCTGGTTGCTATTTTTTAGCGAAGCATATTCATGTGTTATTACTAACTTTATGTGGCTACTAGGTATTTAATGCAAAAGAACAAAATCCCCACAACCAACATTTTTAATATTCACTCCCAATGAAATGTTCTGACAGTTTGGAAGCAGTGCAGGTGATGATTCCTCCTACCCCCTGGATTCCTCCAGTTTTACATCTTATTCCTGTTCTTTATATATTTGAGCCGAGATACTTCCATCAGCATTTTGCCTGTTATCAATACTAGAGAGTTGCCACTGTCACAAAAGATTGCACTTTGTGCAGCTACTCTGTGCTGTCTGGTTATTCCTTAAAAAAAAAAAATCCTTAATTGAACAATGCTTTATACCTTGTATCAAACAGAAGTTACTGGGAAAAACAATTTTGAAGAGTGGACAGATCCCAGTGTCAGGAGTCTTGGCAGAGATGCATCCTAAGGCTTACTGAGCTACCCGAAGCCTGCTGCAGAAATTGCCCAGTCTACCAAGCTATATTTTACTTACAGCACTCAGCAAACAAGCCATCTGTGGCCTCAGACCCCTCAATGACTGGTTTTGTTGAGGTATTCTGTTTCCCTTCTTGTTAAACCATTTTACGTCTGGTTGTGTAGACTTAAGATAAATTGCTTTCTGTTTGTATTTGATTTCCAGAAAACAACAGGTGAAGCCAGTACTATGAGACTTAACTGTTCTCATGCAGCCCAGGGTAATAGAACAGCAACAGTCATGTGGCCAGATTTATTTCTCTATCATGTATATAAAGTTGTTTCTTCCAAGGAGTGGGAGTGCTGGTCTAAATGCCATAGTAGGTATGTCCATACAGGCCTATTAACCATTATCCATTTGATGCTCAGTTGTCTAGACCAGTCTGCATCAGACTGTTGTGTCACACATACTCTGGTTCTGAAATGGAGATATAAGAACTACATAGTTCCCAATTTATAACAATCATTGTGTAAGCTTATTCTGTTGAAAGCAGAAGCATTCTTCAGTGATGAACACTTCTGATGTGCAACTGTGCTTGCACTCCTCACTTCAACATTTTCAAGATTTCTGTGCTACACAGACCCTACAAAGTGCTGTGACGCAATTCCTCTCTGCACTCTTCCCGTACAGGGACACTTTATGTGCCTTTTCCGTATCTTTTTTCACCTTGCATCTCTCTCTTTTAAGACTTCGTAGCATTACACATTGTCATAAGATTTTATTTTTTAGCTGCAAAGCTGCTTATGACTGCATATAGAAGATGTGAAAAATTAGATTCATCAAACATTAAATTTTTTACTGATAATGTAGTAACAACAATGGAAAGTATTTACTTTAGGTGGGCAGTGGTACTGAGCTGCTGCAGTTACTAACTCCCAGCATCCACAAAAACTGCCTGTGCAGATTTGCACTGCAGTTCCACTTAGGTACTTAGCTACTGATAGCTCACAAGCATCTCAAGGGATCTGTGTATCTCTTCAAGATGGCAGCGTTATCAGGGCTGTATGGCTGTCCTCATAGGAATAAAAAGCCAGGGTGATTAGCCCACTGTTGCACAGAATTCCTGTGATGTGCCAGGTCTCCTACACGAATAGTCCAGGAGCTTCATGTAACAAGATCTCGTAAAAAAAATCCCACAGACTTTAATACAGTAGTTAACACATAGCTGTAAAAATTAATCACACTCCTGATCTGCTGTAATGGCTTCAGTTTTCCTATACAACTGATTTGGTTGAAATCGTTTTGACTTTGAGTGCTATGAGGGGACATTCATTTAAAACGCAGATACGTGCGTCTCCTTTTTACGCATTTTTGCAAGATTTGTAAGAACTAAACCGGAAAAAGGAATAGTTACAACTGCAGTGCATCTTCATGACTTCTATTTAAATTAGTCCTATACTCAACTGTAGTCCAGTTTTTGCCAGTTTTGGTTAGATAATCATCTCAACGTCTACAGACACTAATTGCTTTTTGTTTCTTAGGGAACACACGAGCTTCATCATGGGAGCTGTAGTAGCTGATGATGGTCCATCTGGTGTTAAAGCCCCTGATGGAGGCTGGGGCTGGGCTGTCCTTTTTGGCTGTTTTATCATCACAGGATTCTCCTATGCCTTTCCTAAGGCAGTTAGTGTCTTCTTTAAAGAACTTATCCGGGAATTTGGCATTGGATATAGTGACACTGCATGGATTTCCTCCATTCTCTTGGCCATGCTATATGGAACAGGTGGGTAGATATCTGTGTTTGAAACAGTATTATATCATACAATGAAGTTGGTAAATCATACAGCCATTTACAGCATGTATCATGTCTACCTATCATGACTTGCATACAAGTAGGGCATTCCAAAGAAGAATTACTATTAATCACATAAATCAAAACATTATTTAAATCCAGCTTGGATTTAAAAGAGTCTCTGTAACTCAGTAGTTATTAAAGATGATGAAAAAGAAAAATTGCACAGCACTCTGAAGACAAAAAAGCTAAGTATGTGACTGTAGAGGAAAGAATCATAGAATCACTGAGGTTGGAAAGGCCTCAGACCTTTAAGATCATTGACTCCTACCATAAACCTAACACTGTGAAGTCCACCAAAGAAGTGCAAAGTGACATAAAACCAATTGCCAAAGTTAGTTTATTTTAACAACTCTAACTTGCTTTTCTTGCCTAGGTCCACTGTGTAGTGTATGTGTCAATCGCTTTGGCTGTCGTCCTGTCATGCTGGTGGGTGGCCTTTTTGCCTCCATGGGCATGGTGATAGCTTCCTTCTGCACAAGCATTGTTCAGATCTATCTAACTGCAGGTGTCATCACTGGTAAGTGCTGTGCATTGCTGAAAATGACTTTTGTCTTAGCTTTAGGTTGAAGTTTTCTGTAAGTGATAAATACCTGAAGCATCAGGATCACCCAAACAGGTTTTAATAAAGCTGGCAGATAAATGTGGAATTAAACTGTCATTTATTTCTGCTATCCATGTTTAATAGCATAAAGTGTAATCATAAAGTACAAGAATATTATGGAGGTGAAACGCTTTAAAAATGTTACCTTAGATTTCTTTTGTCCATTTGGAATAAAACTTTTTATTTATGTCATGAGTCAGAAAAACTTGTAATTATAATGTCTTTACTAGTGACATTGTAAGCCAGCATTAATTTTTATGTACCCTCTGTTACAGGTTTGGGTCTGGCACTAAACTTTCAGCCCTCACTCATCATGTTAAACCGTTATTTTGACAAACGGCGGCCCCTGGCCAATGGGCTCTCTGCTGCTGGGAGTCCTGTGTTTCTTTGTGCTCTCTCACCACTGGGGCAGATACTGCAACATGAGTATGGTTGGAGAGGAGGATTCCTTATACTGGGTGGGATGCTGCTCAACTGCTGTGTATGTGGAGCACTAATGAGACCTCTGGAGCCACCCAAAAAGTCTGAAGCTACCAAAGAGCCAGCTGAGAAGAAAGTGAAGAAAAAACTTTTGGATTTCAGTGTGTTTAAAGATGGTGGTTTTGTAATCTATGCCCTAGCAGCATCTATCATGGTGCTCGGCCTCTTTGTTCCCCCAGTTTTTGTTGTGAGCTATGCCAAGGATTTAGGGTATCAAGACACCAAAGCAGCTTTTCTTCTGACTATTCTGGGATTCATTGATATCTTTGCTCGGCCTATTTGTGGAATGGTAGCTGGTCTTAAATGGGTTAGACCACGCTGTGTCTACCTCTTCAGTTTTGCTATGATTTTCAATGGTTTCACAGATCTCATGGGTTCTATGTCTGTTGATTATGGTGGACTGGTGGTCTTTTGCATTTTCTTTGGCATTTCTTATGGAATGGTAGGGGCTCTTCAGTTTGAAGTTCTCATGGCTATTGTTGGTACACACAAGTTTTCCAGTGCTATCGGTTTAGTGCTCCTGGCAGAAGCTATGGCTGTTCTAATTGGTCCACCATCAGCAGGTAAGTATTCCATTTAGTTCAGAATAAATCATGCATGTTGCACCAATTTACACAAAATGTAAGGGAAAAGTGAAAAGGATGTGAGTCACTCAAGAAATGCAGATTGTGCCAGAGTTGCACATGCTTCAAAGGCTTTCTGCAGTTACACTCTGAAATAGACCAAGAAGAGGGGGGATGAATCTTCTCCTTCTTGGATCTGTATCAGTATTGGTTAAATTGACATCTGGAGATGCCACTAAGTCTCCTCTGAAAGCCTGCACTGAAGCTCTTATTGGTAGATATCTGATTGGGATTCAGAATATGAAATCTGTCCATTTTCTTTGGAAAGTACTAGGATAGTTTTTCAATATGCATGGTAGATTTGGAGTAGGAAAGGAAACACCAGAAGGAAGCAAAAAAAAACCACCTCACAAGGAGGACTATAAAACTGGACTGCCTTAAGAAAAGTAGACTGTTTCTACTGCACTTGTCTCACAACCCAAGAGTAAGGAAACATGACAAAACAGTCAAATTCCATTAACTTGAAGTAAAAATGAAAATTAATTACTAATCAAAGAATACAGATCCTGAACTGAAACACACTTTGCTTCCCAATTCACTGCCATAAAATGTTTACTGTTTGCACCAAACACTAAAAAGCATGAAGTATTTTTATTGTGACAGAACCCCTGTCATGGGAAAATCAGTACTATGCACTACTTCCTCTGATCTTTAGGTTGAGAGAGGCACTTTCTTCACATCCTCCCATCTGTTCTTTCACATCCAACAAGTCCTGTGAAAATTTAACTTTACTATAGTGTCAGAAACATAGCACTTGTCTCATCTCTTGCATATGAAGGCTAGGCTTGTTTGATTTCAGTTGAATTACATGACTCTGTGTGTGCATGGCGGAGTACCTGTTTTGGGATGTGATATAATGTCAGTGACTTAAATTGAACTGAAATAATCGAGAAATACTTTGTTATACACTTGTTAAAATCCTATTTCAAAAACCTTGCTGATAGATAGTCATGGTAATTCTAGACAGCAGTAATTTAAATGTTTAAAAAAAGTAGAAAATATTCACTGCAAGATAACCACTTTTGGTAATTACCTGGAATGTTGCCTTTTTCAGGAAAACTCCTGGATGCAACAGGAAGGTACATGTTTGTTTTCATTATTGCTGGAATTGAAGTTACCACCTCAGCACTTGTATTGGCCTTGGGAAATTTCTTCTGCATTAAGAAAAAATCAGAAGAACCACATACAAAAGAAGAAGTGGCAGAAAGAGAGGAATTAAACAAATCTGAAGACAGAACTCCTGAAGATGCCAAGGTGGACTCTATTGAAGTGGAGCAGTTTCTGAAAGACGAGCCTGAAAAAAATGGCGAAGTTGTAACTAACCCAGAAACGTGTGTGTGAACACGACAGGGAACTGAGAAGTGTTTAGAAAAGAAAGATTTCCAACTATTTATTTTAGAAACAACTAGTTTAGGGCTGGGTCATCTGCTTTTGTAACTGGAGGCTAGTCAGCTCGTCAGATCTCTTTGGAAGCTGATCAGCTGGACAACCTCTTATCGGAAAATCAGCTTCATCAGTAAAAGATGGAGCATTGTGGTTATACTTTTTATGTAAATTAAAAAGCTTTTATAAACACAAGTAGGCTCTTGCTATGCATCACCAGAAGCTGCTCACTTGAAGAGACATAGGAAAAGTATATTATATTTTCAAACAATATTGATGACATTGTTGTGTTGTATGGCTAAATATAAGTTCCCTGTGTTCTTTGTGAAGGGCAAAAGAGTTTGGGATGAAGAAAAATCTCAGGAACTTTAAAGTCTTTATTAGGTTTTTGAATTTCTTACCTTTTTAGACTTTTTAGATTAATTAACTCAGCCCTAGTTTAACTTTGGTAATATCTGTAATTTTGACTTATGTATTTCTGAGTTCTGTCTAAATCTTTAACCCTTGTAATTATCATCTGGAAATCCTGTTTGTGGAGAGGCACATTACAGATAGTGTCCTCAGCAGACCACACAAGTGGTACTCTGAGGTACTACTAAAAGAAAAACGATGAGCAGAATTGATCCTGACAGACCTTAAGCAAAGAAAATCAGCCTACATTTACATATACTGTTTCCCTAGAGCATTAAAAATATTACATTGAAAAGTGACATGGAGAAGATTGATACTAGGTTTAGTAGAATATTCTGAAAAAGTGTCCATTTTATATATAAAAGAAATGGTGCAAGTTTCCAGATATCCTATAAATTACAGCGGGTAGACTTAGGGAAGAGACTAGTTTGAAACCCGTTAGCCATCTATAAAATGCAATGTTAGCATCACAGGAAGGTCTTCACATGTTTGGGTTTGGTTTGTTTTTTGTCTTATTTCCTGCCAACCCCCCAATTTATCCCACTTCCCTATCCTTTTGCTTAAACTGTGGAAGTTCAAAGTGCCACTTCCGCTGGCTGAGGAAGCTTAACAGAACTGCCGATCGTATTTATGACAGCATTGCACTGAAATATAAAAGGAAATCATTCTACTTTTTTCACCCAAACACATCCAAGAAATGTTAACTTCTTTGTACAAAATCATGCCACTGCAGCTCACCTTTCAGATCTGCTTACAAAAATCTGTCTAGGATTTGTGACTGCAGTAACAATCTTCAAAACAGGCTAAATGTAACAGACGCAGTTTTACTGGTAGCAAAGGAATACTGATTTCCAGGGGCCCAAATGGTTCTGCTTAATTTCTGAAAACTTAAAGATGCTAATCCCTTAAAACCCTATATACCTTTTAAATTAACATCATTAATTGTTTCATACTTTACCATTTTTAACAGAAACAAAGTCCTAAAACCATTCTCTAATGAACTATCTCAGATACCAGCTTCCATTCAAGTAGTTTCTTCAAAATGGCTTTACATTGTTGGGACAACCTTGCAAAGAAATTGAAAAGTTAGGAAAGAAATTAAAGAAATGGATGCTGCAAATAAACTCACTATTTTTATATTACATATACTTTGTTACTTTAAAACCTTCTATTAATTTAGTGGCAGGAAATGCAGTGACATTTCCCAGTTACAAAAGCTTAGTCACTAAACTTAGCTCCCGTTTGCTAAAGACTAAATTGGTCCTTGAAACACAACAGTGGTAGCTCCAGAAGGCAAGAGAAAAATTGAATCCACTGTATCACTAGAAGCTGCTTCAGATGAAGGTCTGATACAGCTTTCAGATTGGAGTTCCCTGCTCTGTTTCAAAAAGCAAAAACTAGAAATGTTCCCAAAGGTGAATTCAGATTCTCAGACAGCCATTTTTGTCTTCCTGTGGTTTTCTCATTGGATTTCTTTGCTAAGTAATGCTACATAGTTATCACAGAACTAAATGGTTATTCCTTTAATCTTGGGTTTTGGCACGATATTAAGTTTCTGTACATTCTGCAAATTGTCTAGATGGCTTTGTATGTGACAGAACGTCACTTGTGCTTATACTGACTTTCCAGACCATGTTTCATTTTCCGTACATAATACTTTTATGGTCAAGCTGGAAAAAAGAAGTGTTATGTTACCATTTTATGTGATTGATGCAGAAGAGGAAGTTATGAAGACAGCGGAAACACATTTCAACAACACACCATGAATAACCTCGTAAGTAAAACTAGTACTCACAGGAAGGGCCTTACTGGCCTATACAAATTCTTTTCTTTAACTCAAAGATGAATTACTCTGACTAGGACTGCCAGTGCTCTTGTGCTGTTTTCAGTACAGACCTACCAATGGACTGAGGTGTTTTGACAGCAGGAGATACTTTACTGCACAAGAGTGGTCAAATCAACAGCACTCTTTATTGACTAAGAAATAAAGGGGTTAGAATTTAATTTGCTAAATAGTTTAAAAAGCTTTGGTATAAAATATTTTACCATTTTCATTAATTACAAGAAGCATCAATATAAAGGTGGGAAGCTCCTCATGTAGCTCTCTTAGCAACATCAAAGCTAGCAGGCTTGAGAGTGCTTGAGAGTTCTGGAGCCAGTTAAGCTTCCTGCTCCCATTCTGTCCCATCCAAGGGTAACATCCAGATGCATGCAAGCCCCCTAGTTCTCTATCTGTTCAGCTGCCTTAATTTCCTTGGAAAGATATTGATTATATTGATGGGAAAGTAACCTCCATGCAGGCCAGATCCCAACCTGGACACCTGTTGGTCAGTACGAGGCTGTGCTGCAGCAGGTAAAACTGCTCTTATTGTCATGGCCACAAAGGCCTTCACACTGAGCTCCTGTTTAACAGACCTTCCTCCTTCCAATGCCAAAACCTAAAAAACAAACAAACAAAAAACCCACAAAGAAGCAAGCAGCGAGTCCTTTGGTTCTCAGCACTAGTCTAGCCAGGCTCCTTATTAATTTAAATCTGCTTATTGTATATTCAAATATCATCATACAGATAAATATACATATATAAAATATATTTTGTATATTTTAAAGCAAGGAATTGCTTTTAAATCCCACCAGGTATTTTGGTACACTACTACTTTAATCCCAACACCACTGAGATCCCCTTACGAGCAGTCTGTGACATATGCTCCTCCATGTATTTTCAGGATACGCATGGTCAGTCATAAAGCAATGCTAAAGAGGCACTAATGCCCAGGGACATAGGCAAGAACAGCTTCATGCCACATCTACCCAAGTGAACCTTTGTTCAACCTCCCCCTGGTTAAAATTTTGTGATTTGAAAAAAGGAAGAGGGAAAAGGAAGGGAATGCAGGTAATTATGCAACTGAAAATGCCAAGCATCCAAAGATTATGATCTCCTGAACCATACACTATTGAAACAAATGTAATTTCATCAGATGGTTTTGTTACTTGAGGTATATATCTAAGAAGTCCACAAAGTAAAAAATCAAAGAAAACAAGGGGAAAAAAGTCCAAGTAATAAGACTATAAAGTTGCTGAAAGACAGTTTTCGTAGACTATTTATCTGAAACTAATGAACAGTCTTTTACTGAACAGGGGAACAAAATTTTGGAAGCATTTTAGCTATTCATACGTTCTGTATGCTTAAAATACCGTATGTCTGATTGTGTAATGGACCTTAGGCCCTTATCATCCTGATGCAAGGAGAAGAAAGGTGTATAAAATGCCAGTAACACACAGGATATAAAGAGGTGTTTATGTGAATGCATGTATCAGTCTATATATACTAAACCTGCAAAATACCCAGCAGAGTAGAACAGTTTACCCATTTATTAGCCAATGAGCAAAGCTAAAGTTATTTCCCTCCTCCTCCTATACAAGGATAAGTTTGCTTTTTTAAAAACTCTTAAGTAAGTATCTTACAGCTATCAGGAGCCTAGAAGACCTCAGCAGAACTAAAAGTATTAAAATGCAATCAAACTTCAGAATGCAAAACCAGAATTCACACATGCACCTCTCGTACATCCCAAAGAAAAGGCTGAGCTTGGTGGACAATCACAAACTGAGGAATTTCAGCAGAATGCAAACTCTTCCATGTTACAGGGTTAAGTGCCCACTTAACGTATACGTGTCTGTCTCTGCCACACTTGTCTTTAGGATCAAGGAAATACACCTTAATTTTGTGCAAGTGAGACGAAATTTTGTTTTGTGTTAATGCACTTTAACGTAATGTGTATTTATACTTAGATTTCTTTTATGCTTTTCTAGCAAACTGTTGCAAATGTAGTGAATAAATATTTATCTGGTTGTGAGCATCTGCGGGTTTGAGAAAATAACTTTAGCACCCGGATTTGGAAATGACGCTCCATTTGCACATGCTCAAACAGCTATAGGAGGCAGTGTTTACAAAGAAGTGACACTTGGCTGAAAGGCAGCCAGTATTTAATGTGGGCAAGGGGACTGCTTTTGCCATGGCTCATAGCTTGGCCAGTTCCAAAATGGGTATGTCCTGCTGCTGTACATGATCCTGAACACTATTTTAAAGCATCAACTAATTTAAAATAATAGCTATTAATTTTGTGCGGGTCTGTGTAAAAATTATTGTTGTTTTCCTCTGAGGAATGCTCCAGGTTTTGTTTGCAGGTCAAGTTTTATGAACTACTATGACTTATAAAGCCATGAATATTTTGAGTACTGACCTGCCAGCAAACTGTCTACTGTCAAGTGCCGCTCTTTAGAACTTGAAAACTCCTATGAAAACAGAGCGTAAGAATACATTGATGGTAGGTTTTTTTGGATCCCAACTAAGACAGGCTCCTCAAGGTATTGTCTCAAGGCTACACCGAAATGAATCAAAATTGCAGTCTTTTCAATGTAACAAGGCCTACCTTTTGCTATGTACAAGGTTGACACCCACTTGTGCTTAGTTCTGAGTACCTGGTGAGAAATTTTTGAACAATCTCTCTAAGCTCAGCTTCAACAGTTTCTCTGTATATTTACACCAAAAAGATCATAGGTCTAGTTTACCTAAACCCCCATGTTTGAATAATTATATGATTACCTTTTCTGTGCTAGTTTAGTTAAATTGGTAAGACTTAAGGTGTAATCAAATGCTTTGCTACTCCCCTGGCCAGATCAAGATGCAGATCTGCTGCTTCAGGAATCAGTATTACTGGGTGGACTGAAATGAGAGAACTTATTAGCATGCAGCCCATCCTTGTGACAGAAAGATAGAGTTCATCTTTGCCTCTGGTACTCCTTCAGTCTGTCAGGAAGAAGTAAGGCCACATGCTGCAGAGAAAAATGTTGTTCCCTGCTGCTCGACCTGCTGAAAAAACATGATCTACCAACACTGGAAGAGTAAACAACCATGACAACAGCAGAGTACTGCATATGAGAAGCAACAGCTTTGGAATGTATTATTTTAGCAGCTTTCTCAATGCTTCTGGAATAGAGCTTGTCTTTGTGTCAGCAGGAAAAAGACACATCTACTAAAAAGTCAAGGCTCTTAAAAGCACTTTGCTAGTGACACAGTCTGCGAGATCAGCAGTCCTGTATTTGTCTGAGAAAGTCCGGCAAGTTACAGGCAAAGGAAAAAAGCCACTTACCTCTGGTTATACACTGTTTGTTCCTTGCCTGATCACCATACTTCATCCTCTCAGCAACATTCCAGCTGGTAACATTCCTCTCTGCCCCAAATGAACGCTTTGGTGCATTAAGAAAGGATACCTCTTGCTTTTATGACTCATCTACTACTCTTTCTGCAGTTTAAAGCGTTTCACAGTAAAGTTCTGAATCCAATGAAGAAGTGTATCTAGGGGTCTAATATTTAAAATTCTTAAATAGCAGAAGACTTTTCAGTCTTGCTGGAAAATGTGCTGGAAGATCCATTGCTGACAATGTCAGACAAACTTTAAACACAATTTCTTAGCAGTGAGACCAGAGAAACATTTGTTGTTTGGGGTCTTCTAAGGAAAAAAAGTCTATGCATGACCTCAAATTCCCATGGTTTATGCTCTCCTTAAGGATTATGGGCAATACCAGAAGCTCTGCATTGCCTGTGTGCCTGTAACACTTGCAAATCTGAACCAAGCTAAGGACTGTAATTAAACAAAGTATTTTTTCTTGTTACGGTCAGGACTAAACATTTTCTTCCTAGTGCATAATGTCCCAAACGAATTCTTATTTTGTTCTACATCCCACCCCAAGCATCCTGGATTGATAACAGCAAAGACACAGTAGACTAGGGCTTGATACTTTAGAATGATCCACACGGTTTCTCCTTTTGCCCACATTCTTCTTTGTCCATTATGCTTACGTGTATCTCAGACCTAGATCTTATGCATTTTGAGTCAAGAATTCTCCTAAAGTGAGATTAATAAAGAACACAATCTTAAAAATTTTTGTTGGGAGACATATTTTTGTAGTATGTATAGATCTCATGTCATTTTGTGTTGTCTCTCTGCCCGCAGCACATGGTTTTGACAGAAGAACCAAAGCATACTGGTCTCACAAGTGTCAAGCAAGAAAAAACGCATCAGTGCCTGAGAAGTCATAAACTGTTGATCTTGTGCAAATATCTGATGATAAAGTTTGCAGGATTTTGCTGTGAAACATTCTTACCGAGAAGCAGGCCTCTGAGCACTCTCCTGGTAAAAAAACTATTGAAAAATGCAGGTTCAAACACTCTCCTAAATGTAGACATCTCCATGTATTGTTCTTAGTAACAAAGTACTGCATTCTTTCACATTATTAACCCATTTCATTATTAACCCTCTGCTGTAGGATTAAGTTCATGGGTTACAATTCCTCACAACCAGATTAAATCTAGATTTCTGACCAGATGGCTCAGCACTGTTAAAAAACCCAGCAGTGCTGTTTGTTCTCACTCAGTATTTTGTACACACCAAGTGCAGCTTTTGCAAAGCAAAAGTTAAAGAACAAAATAAATACCTTTTTGATTTCATTCTTTTGCAAAGAGAGAATAGATATTCTTGAAATGAATATGTATGCTACACTCTGGGGGTCAATGCTACACCCAGGTCTGGGGCGTGGGGTAACAAAGACAACTAGTTGTGCTTATGATATTTTCCCCCCATTGCACAATAAAGGATGATATTTACATGCCTTCATCCAAGGGATATTTTGAATACTTCTGTGAAGTTAACATGGAATATATTGACTCAAATGTTTTTAATTAATATCTCTCTTTAAGCATAGGATTTATTTTTAATTGTTTTTAAAGTACTTCCATCATGAACTCAAAGACACTGTAACCATCCAAGATTATGTAGAACAGCAGCACAGGGGGTATTTTCCACATAAAAGCATATAGCCAGTTCTAAATGAAAACTATGAGAATAAATTAAAAGATATTTTTAACTTTTAAAGGCCTGCTAATAAGAAACACAAAGGATTCTTGAAATTGCATCTCTCCTCAGATTATAATAAAACTTTTAAGAATCACACAGCAAAAGCCAGAATATTATTATACAGGGCATTGTGGGTAGAGCTCAGTAATTTTCTTGCTCTTACCTTAGCTCCCATAACTGATCCATACTTCCATATTTTACCATACTTCCTATCAATACCATGTATTACGTGATAAGTAAAAGCATTTGGAAAAAACTCAAACAACTTCTTGAAATAAAATGGTATTCAAACAAACACATTTACCTTTAAAGATACAAAAGACATGCTTTCTGTCAGCAAAGAAATTAATGCTTTCTCTTTCTTCCTGCATACCCCAACTGCTTCATTCTGATCACAACTAGCAAACTATCAAAATCCTTCTGTGAAAGTATCTTCAAATGTTTGCAACAGACCATGCTCTTTGTAGGTACAGAAATTCCTTAAAAGAAAAAAAAAAGAGAAAAAGAAAAGTTTCATCGAGCAAAGGATAAGGATTCATTGTAAGTAAGTTACACCAAAAAAGAACAGAAGTTACTATGAGTGTATTTACACAACTTGTAAAGTACACAAACACAGTGGTAGTACAAATGAAGTGTTTAGAGATACTGGTTTCCAATACACAGGTTTACACAGACATTCTAACTATTTTCTGCATGATGGAATTGAACAACTATGAAGGACAAAAAATGCCCTTCTAGAAGTCTGCAGTCAACTTTTAAGTATAGCATAGCAATCTAATGGTCCAGATATAGAGAAAATAAAAAGGCTGCTTTTGTAAATCCCTCAAACATTACATTATTAACCACATATATTTACAAAAAAAGCACAGTGAAGTGTAAAACTGTTCAAATGGTAGTGCACATGCCTATAATACCAAAGTTTATAGTAACTCAGGAAATTATTCTCTTATGCAAACTTATCCACAGATCAGCCTCTTAAGCTTTTTCACTATACTTTCTCCAAGCACACATTTCCCCAGTCTGACCTGAAGTACACATAAGCAAATAGCTAATGTTATGAAAACATCCGAAGAAGAATGATAGATAGTAATTATGTGGACTTCTGAGAGGGGCAAAAAAGAATTTTTAAACACTTGAACAGTAAAAATAACTCTCCATAAAAATTTGAAGACCAACACACCTTTAAAAAATTGTTTCCAAGTAGGGAAGAACTTCTCAAAGTACCTAACTGTTCAAACAAAATCTCTGTATATACTTTCATTTCCAACATGGAACTTCCCATTTTTTTAGTCATAATAGTTCTGATACTGTTCCAAGTACCATGAAGACAGAACACCTACTTTTATAAGACCACTTACTGTAAAAAACAATATGAGAGATTTTCCACATTCCATAACCAACAGGTGCTAACAGCAGTTTTTTGGACAACCTGAGCTTGTTGAGTCATTCATGCCTAGCTAATGAGTCTAGGCTTGGTCAGGTTGAATATAATTAAGAATTAATTACGGTATGCACCTGAAGTGTAAAACTTGTCAGGATTTCACAGCATGAAAAGGTTTTAATGTTTGGGGGGGGGTTGTTGTTTTTTTTTTAATAATTCCTTTTTTGAGTCTTGGCATGTCACAGAAGGCCTAAATCAATTTAATTATTTATAAGCATGTGGATACTGAATGAAACATGCAAATTCACTGAAGACTCAGTAGCAACATCCATTTTCCACCTGCAATAGCCTTCATGCTAATTAGCCACAGTGATGAGAAAACAAGATCTTCCCAGAAAAAACAATGTTTGAAAGTATCCATTTACCCAAATTAAGCAGAGAGATAAGGCAAGCTTTCAAATTCTAAATCCCTCAAATGCCAATCTTTCACTTTGTCCTTCATGTTCCTTAGAAAAAAAGAAATCCATCACTACAATCTTTACTATACTTAAGACTCTCCTGCAGGGTACTCAGTTCTCTTATTTTATGAAAAAGAATGAGTATTAAAAATTCCTTTGTGTTACACAGAATGTTAAATGTCCAGCGTAAATGAATACAGCAAACAGCAAAACAAACTTCTAACAGTTTTAAAAATTTCATGAGAAAACTGACTCAGTCAGAATGGGCCCATACATGAAAGTAAACAGTTTAAATAACATCAGAAGATTTTGATTCATTTACATGTTCCCTGGCAGACTAATCTTAAACAAGAAATTTCAAGTCATTGTCTTCAGTTCAGGTTTGTTTATATTCTACATTTTTAAATCAGACAAAAGCAAGAGTTCTTTACAGAGAATTAAGCCAATAATTTTAGCAAAATGATACAAAAAACTTTCTTAAACCAAGTAAAAGATTTATAGTTACAGTAGAATAATAAAAAGGAGGTAAAGTCTGCCGCCTGTGGGGGGAAAACTGAAATGGCCATCCAATAACAGGCGGTCAACTCTGTAAACCATCCTTCTTTTCCAGCCCTGGTATCACAGGGTTCTCTTAAGGTCATTTGGTTTCTGGCAAAAGCGTCCTGTAATGGCAGCTGCTGGAGTTTGTGCATGTTCCTCCAAGTGCCTTTTAGGTCACATGGAGAACTCCAATTTCCACTCTAGTTTAGGGTATTTTTGCTAGTAAAGCCATTGGTAACACAGGAGATCAGCCATGCATTATCTGTCCTCCATGGCAAAGTAATTTTCATCGGTGCACAGAAGACTGGAGAACACTGGTAGTTACCCGAGCAGGAATCTACCAAAGCCAAAAAACAAGACAACATCAGCACATATCCTTTCAGTTAATATACAAGTGTCTGTCAATGTACTTTTAAACAATCCATTGTCAAATATAAGTATGTCAGTTTAAAATGCTATGAGCTATATAATGTTTTGCACCCACTTGTAGCTACACAAAGTTCCATATTATTTTCGTCTTATTAGAAGTTAACATGGAAAATTCACCTGTCCAGCCAGAGGGGATGTTATGAAGGAAAGGGAACAGAACATAAACAAGCGCAGAAGAAAGAACAAACCAGATGAAAACACTACCAATGCACAGTAATAGACTCAATGAACAGTTAAGGTTTTGGGAAAAAATATCATTAAGAATCTTAAAAATAATTCACTATTTTCCATAGCTTTTCATGGGACCTTGTGTTAAAAGATATTCCACTTATTTCCATAGCTTGACCTACTGCAGTAAGAGTGTACATTATCAAAGCACCACTTTCACCATGAAAGTGAAAAATAACCAAACAGCTCTGCAATTTAAAAAGTGGAGATGTCTAAGCAGCTGGATTAGTATTCATCATTCATTGCAGTTGTAAACAGCTACAAATACTAAGGCATCCAGTAAAGGCCAACTAATGCAGGCAGAACCCTGAGCAAACCACAATGGGCGTGTCTTCACACAGGCTTTTCAATGCAAAGCTTTAGGTTTGTTGTTTTGCATTTATTTACATATTTTTTAATTTTCACTAAGGTCTGATTATCGGTCCTTGAAGTGTTAAGCTGCCATTTACAGCTGGATCTTCTTAATATTACAAACTGTTCACAAAGCAGCTTGTGCACAGTCAGCCAAGCACACAAAGCAGAAGAAGAAAACAGAACAGAGGATTCTTTACCAACTAGAGATATAGGATTAGTGCAAGCTTAGGCTTTATAGACAAAGTGATACAGCAGACAGAGCTATACAACATAACTTATCAAGGAACAGAAAAATCTTACAGCCTTTTTTTTAGTAAGAAGCAAAGCAAAGAAGCTCCTGAAATACTTAGGAAAAGCATCCTTCAGCCATTAAGGTTCAGATTCCAACTGAAACTTATTTTCCTGATGAACTCTTATTGCCAAAAGCAGAACAGACTAAAAGGCCAAAAGCTGCATACAGAAAGGCAGAAACTTCTACTAACACTGAACAGTGGAAAGGCATTTGAAATACCCCAGTCCAAGTCTGTCTAACTCTGAGATGCTCATGCTCAAACTGCTTTCAATAGTATGTGAATATATTTTTAAATATAGATCTGAATACATGTGTGTACTTTTAAAAATGAGAGCTCATAAGGCATGGAGAAGAATATAAAACAGTGAAAAATGGACATGGCTGTAGTAGAACGTTCCATTTATGACAAGACAGAGCCTCATTTGAGTAATATCATCAATAGAGTCTTCATACAAGTATTTTGCTTTTATGATTCTGAAGCAAATCCAGTTTTGAACAGATGACATACTACTGCATCAACATTCCTGGGAAGATACGTAGTTCTCAAACAGCTAAAATTTAGACTGACTTTATTTTATTGTTGATACATGAACAATTTCAGGGACTTTTAAAGTCACTACTTTTATCAATTCTGCTTAAGAGTCCAAGCGGAACATCAGCACTAACTCAACTTTTGGAAGAACATTTACTTTTCAGTTAGAGAAAAATCAGTGCTTCATCAAGCATCTGACCAGAAAGCACAGATACAACTATGAGATCACATGAGGGGGAAGAAGCAAAGTCGGTTGTTTCCAAAGAGTTTTTTCCCACCCCATCCAAAGTTTTGGTGTCTAATGAGAAGCACTCACCCAGTGCTGCCTTCCAGCGAAAGGAGATGAGCAGCTACTTGCCATGGTGTTCGAAAGGAATGCTATTCTGAGGTAGGGGAAAACACAGCAGTTGGTAACAATTCCACTGCCCCAATATATAAAGACGACTAACAAAAATCCAACTTGAACTTGCAGTGGCAACTGTATCTTTTTGAGAAGCTCCGATTTCAGACTACTCGTATAGGACATTTCCATGATATTAAGAGATATGCAAAAGAAACAAATCATTAATTCTTAAAGAAAGCTGACAGGGTCAGAAGAACAATGCAGTGTACGATGACTATTAAGATGTATATATGGAGAAAGATTTGCTGATGAGGAAATGGAAAATGCAGAGGCATTGGAAGCTTGGCACAACCCTCAAGTTGTTCAATGCTGGTGTTGGATACATTCTAAGAACTTCTCCCGACAATGAGACTTAATCAAGTATTTCTTTGTGCAGCATTCCAATCTTTTCTTCCAACTATAGACAGACTACCTCTACTACCAGTAGGAATCTGGCATGGCTTTGATTGTTGGGTGCTGAACATGCTACATACAAGAAAAAAATTAAACAACTTACTGTACACCATGAGCAGTCAGACTGAACCTGCCATCGAAGGAAATGAAGGCTACTCACCCATAACTAGACTCTTGAGATAATCACTGCTTTCAGGATGCAGTCTGTGCAGTGTGGATCAACAGCACTGGTTCAAAGTAGCATTTACTGGAATACTCATTACCTCATTTACTACCTCCTACAATTTTCTGTCCAATATAGATAACAACCCTTCATTGCACATAAACCTGTAATTTCAGCTTGCTTTACTCAAAGACATCACTTAGAAATGAATCCAGTTTTGATGCAAAGAGGACAGATGATCTACTAATTTTAGAGGTTCTTTTAGTAGCTAACTACCTTCACTTAGAGCACTATTTTGCCTTGCTTCACGTGTGTGGTTTTAATCTTAAGCAATAGGTTCTTCATGTGTTTTCTGCATAAATGTTAAGTTCTTGTTAAAATCACTGACTCTCAGATACCACACCAACTAACTCAAGAGGTTCTCTTTCCCTTCAGACAAACTGAAGGACATTGATTTGAAACTCCTGCATAAACTAATGTTTTCCTAATCCACCTCATTAAGGACACAAAATAACCTCTCCACTTCTGTTCATTACCGTTTCATACGTAAATTCAAGGATGAAGTCATGCCCTTTCGTTATGACATTGCACTAACCTCTCCAACCTTACACTTGCCTCTTCAGTCATTCCTTACCACAGATACAGTTCTAACACATAAGACAATGGCCTCCACTCCCTCATCCTAACCAGAATCTGGAGTACTGCAGTAATACACATTTTATTTGAAAAGGCTTTGCTTGACTGCTCAACTCTCACTAATGTTTACTAATGTCAACTCGCAGCTCGCAGGTTTTTTGCTGTTGCATCCACTTCATATAATCAAAGAAAAGTACCAAATAACAATTGCCACAGAATTTACGTAATTTCTTTAGACACACTTCTAAGTTTTACAAACCCTTTCACAGACATGCTAGTTGTTACTACATAAACACTTTTCCTTAGCGTTATAAAGTGCTAGTCCTTTTAATGAGTTGCGTGCTACGTAGACAATATCTCGGATGTGTGGAATTAATGACACTTATTTTGCTACGCTTACCAATGACCATTTTCCATGTTCTCTGAGAACACCTAATTTCCATATGGGAACTTTGCTTCCTATTACCTACATTTGCAGCCTCGCTTTTTCGGTTTCAGTCTGAACGGATCAGTACTCAATTTGGAAAAGAGAAAGATAAAACCATGGAGTCCGCTTTAAGAATGTTTACTTAGAGGCAAGTAGCTTTCTTTATGTCTTTGACTAGTCCTTCCTCTAGGTGAGCAGAGGTGGAGGTTACAGATGCACAGTTGCTTTACCAAACCAAGGCATCCAAATAAATAAAGTAACAAAGCCAATTTATCAAGTTAAAAATAAGAACTCAAACAAATGTAGTTCATAACAGAAGACATGTGTAGATGTATATGGCAAACTCTAAAAGTCGCTTTCTAGCAGGAGTATGGTTTAAGCCCTTCCTCAAAAAGGAACAGTGGTAGCACATTAAGTTAAGACTTGCTAAGGAAATTAACACACTTGAATGGGCATGGACAAACAGTTGCTGTTCTTTACTGTTCTCTCCATAAGAAGGTGTATGTATGACTTTTGATAGTCTTATATCTAGCCAATCAAAACTCTCTTTAATGACTCTGCCATGTAACTTGAATAGTTCAGGGCTTCCCGACTGCGAAAAAGGTATGAAGATAATTGGAAACCCATGTCTTTAACTGGCAACTTGGTTAACATCTAAGGTTTGATTCCTGTATGGGCAGTTTACTTAAAAGTTGAACTCAATGACCCTAGTGGGTTCCTTCCAACTCAGAAAATTCTGTGATTCTATTATTCAGACACCACGAGCAGATACCAGCAGTGGTTCAGTGTCTTGGTCAAGAACTTAATGAAGACAACAGATGATGAACTATTAGTTCTAACAAACTCAGAGAAGATTCCAACTCGGCCGCTATTGGCATTGTAAAGAAGTCAGCCACGTGATTTTCATACTTGGAGCAGTGTGTTTAAAAGGGCAGGTATGGAAATGTGCCATTAAGATAGACTGTATCGTTGGCCCACATGACAAATTACAAATCTGGATGTTCAAAGACTGCTCAAAACCCCCAGAGCCCTACACAATCTCAAAGTCTTCCCATTTTACAAGCTAGGCAGAACCAAAATGTATCTGCAAAGCCCTCCTGTATTACTCATATCTTACAAAGTTTAAAAAAGTGTCACCTGCACATTGAGCGACATGTCATTAACATAGAAAAAACCTGAAGATATATCCTCTCTAACACAGTCAAGTGACATCACTGCATTTATTTCTGTTACTGCTATTCCTTATTTATCTGACAAGTAACAGAGATAAAGCATCTGTTACTTGCTCAGAATGCCAGAAACAAACCCCAGGCATACACACTTTTCTAAGAAACTATCTTTACATTTGAGTAATGGTTCGAGAAGAACTCTGCATCACAGCCTCACCGAACATGCAAGGTCAAAAGGGATGCCTGGAAATCATGTAGTCCAATCTCACTACCCAAAGCACAGTCAACTATAGCAGGCCACTCAGGATATTACTATGGCTCCCAGTAATTTGAAAGAGGAAGACTCCAGAACCTCTTAGGGCAACCTGTAACACTCTCTGCCCATTTCCATAGTAAAAAGCTTTCTTCATATGTCTAAATGGAATTTCTTATATTTCAATTTGCGCCCATTGTCCATTCACCAGGTATCACTGCAAAGAGTCTGGCTGCACCTTCTTTACATTGTTTTATCAGGTATTTACGCATATTTACCAAGATCCACCACTCTGCACAATTGTACTCTCTTTGTTTCCATAATACTTAAAAATATTTCAGTACGTGAATTTCTGTTGGCAAGAATTGCTATTCAGCAAACAATTTAAGATAAGCAAAACTTGACACCAAAGCAAATACAGAAAACCTCACCTATCCTCTATTCTTGTCCAGTCATTTCTGTTGCTCAACTGTTCATCCCTTGTGCAAGCACAGACTTCTGTGCAGCTACATGGTGAAACAAAAGGCAGTTAAATGCCCTCCTGACACCCGATCCCGTCAGATCTCAGGAGCTAAGCAGCGTCAGCCCTGGTTAGCACTTGGATGGGAGACCTCCTGGCAATACTGGGGGCTGTAGGTTCCAGCCCCGAGGACTTTACTGTCACCATCCAGGCTCGCTCAGCCGTGGCAGATGAACCTCAGGAGTAAAGGGTGGGGCCAGTTCCATGCTCGCTGTGCCTCACCTAAAAAAAATCCACTGCACAGGCTGGAAGGACACACCCACATGGGGAGAGCCCTTCCCAAACCTGTGTTCACAAAGCCTGGCCATACATACATGGTGAAACAACTAATTTACCTTAAAAGCCTAAAAAATCCCACTTCATTTTTATTACAGCAGAATTGGTTCTCCAACGCAGTTCACTCTTAGTCTTCATTAGAAATACCCATCTGGCCTCCATCTTAAAAAGCCTTCTTTCTAGCACTAAGATTTAATACATAAGAACATGTACTATCCAAAATAATAAACTCTGCCAACTAAAAAAAGGAAGCCAAAAGGAACTGAATACATTTTTGTCAATGTACCCTGTCAATGAGGAATGAATCCATGACAAAAATTATGCAGTTAGAACTCCAGCAGAGCATTAAGGCACGATGGAAAAACCCCAGTCCTCCCAACACACTGCTTTCCCAGCAATGTTGCAGAATGTCTACAGTATGGGTGGTTCACACTCTGTAAGTAAGACTAAAAGTTGTAAAAAGCCAGGCCAGGCACTGCTTGGGACAAGACTGTGTCTATACGCTGAGAAAGGTATATATCAGCTTAAACTTTTTATGTTTTAGCATAAAGAGATAAAAATGTATTTAAACACTGTCAGTCTTAAAAAGAACGATTCCTAGCACCTGTGTGCTAAGTTACTGTGACCAATGAGGATGATTTCAGTGCTGACTATGAATCACTATCATTCATCCTCCTGCCACTCTCTTCAAATGAGCCTTCTGCAACCCATCCATCATCCATGTATGTGGCCTCCTATCGGCTCTGCATTAAGAGCACTATGCTACATTTCTTTATTATTACACCTTCCAGTACTACCAACTATTTCTGGTCTTTTCTGCACCAATACTCTCTGCTTGGTTCATCTGGAAACATGACTCACAACTGCCTCTTACTCTGCTTCTTCACTGGTAACAGATAAAAGGAACTCTGTGAGTAAAGGAGCTAAATCCCATAATTGTAGGTAAAAATGCTGCATCTCTACAATTTTGCATCATCTCAGACACCAATGACTATTACTTTAAGTATTTTATGCTTACTGCTGTCAAGGTAAAAAAAAGTAATTCTTTACAGCCACATCATATTCAGGTTAAATGTCAAGTATTTACACAAATAAACATCTGCAAAATCAGTATGAAACCACATCAATTAGCTGGTAAGTTCTTCTGGCAAATTAACTTTCTCAAATCACCCTGACTTTTTTAAATACACAGAATTATTTTTTTTACCTGCGAAGTTGACATGCGAGAGGTATCTTGTCTGCCTGTTAAGTCGGATGAAGAGATATTGACTGGGGCTCCACGATGCAATCTCATACTCACTTTCCTTTCTCGTTCCATACCAGACACTGGCCGAGGAGAGGTGTTGGCTGTAAGAAAAACTGCATCAGATTTGGATAGCAAGAAATGCAATCTTACCACAGTCACTGGAAAAATTACACTCTTGCTATTTGCAAATAAAAATTCCACAGACTCAAACGAGAGAAATCAAGGCCTTTGTTTTACAGTCACAGAAATTCACGTATCAATTAGCATGTAATGAGTGAATATAATTACCTTCAACCTACTAAAAAGCAAGGGAGGAAAAAACCAAACAAAAACCACCAAGCCCTGACCAGAGACAAACTGCAAATTAGTCTACAAGGTGCACCTACCCAGGTACTCACTTACTTACCAGCATGTGAAGTTGGTGTAAGGGGACTAGGAGGAGCTACATCTTGTGCTCCTCTCAGCCTGCCAGACGCAGTGGAGGGTAATCCACGCACAGCTGGATTTCGTGTATGTCTTAACCTTTCCTCTCGTTCTCGCCTTTCAGCATCTTCAGCTGCTCTGCTTGCACCCTGCGGGTCAAGACTAGTGAACAACTTGGGGGATTACTCAGCTTACAGCTATATGTTTGGATAAAAATACTGAAAAGAAAGAATTGGAAAATGCATGAAGTTTGATAGGGCATTATTTTGGTAAAATTTGGGAACTGCCATAAATTTTGCTCACACAACTGCTGGTGTAGTCTTCAAAATGCTAAAGTACACACATACTGCTATGGCAGCTGGACACCCCCCAACAGTTGCAAATGACCCATGCTGAAGATCAAGGCGGGATAACAATAATGATTCCGCAACCTAACTGGGTGACTGCTCTAAAGAAAGTCTCTCAGAAACCTTCCACACTGAAAACCCTGTAATTTCAACTTAGTTGTTATTCAATCCTTATATGATGGATCCTGTACCTCCCGACTTTCCTCATTTGCTGCCACCAGGAGGAAAAGGGGAAGACAATCTCACAGTATCAGGTACTCAAAACTGACAATGTAGTAAAAAACCCAACCAAAACCATTAAAAAGTTTTAGAAAGTGATGTCAGCTACTCACAAATTTCAGCATGTTCCAGTCAAATACATAGTCATAGGAGAACCCTTGTCGATGGAAGAGGTTTCTGAATAATTGCCTTAGATAGGAATAGTCCGGTTTGTCATCAAAACGCAAAGAACGGCAGAAATTCAAGTATGTGGCAAATTCAGCTGTAATTAAAGAAAAGTCTGGTTTTTATCTTCAGCTTCATATTTGCTTCTATAATTAAAAATAAAAAAACCCCAAACCACTTTGAACTCAAACCCAAGAAGTGGAGAATTTCCTAAACATAAGAAAAAGAATAATGACCTAATACTAGAAACCTACCAAAGTGAACACTACAAACCATCTATCAAGACAACCCTGAAAAATAGTCTATCACAGAGTATGCAAAGATCTCACTTGGCAACAGCAGAGAGGACCCGATAGTACAGTTTTTTAACCAACAGTTGGCAAGGGAAGAGAGGTTTAAAACTTTGCTTTGAGCAGACTTAACACAATTTCTTGCGGGACATGTAACAGCATCTCTTTGTTGAGCCACTTCTGCGACCTCCCAAAACACACAAAAACTAGGGGACTCAAATTTCCCGTGTAAGTCATCCTACATTTTTTAATTTGTAATAGTTTGAAAGCTTGTTTTTAGACAGAAACCACAGCATTAGTTACACAGCCAAAAAAACCCCTAAACAGCAGTGCATTCAATACACCAGAGAAAACAGCAGCATCAAAATACATGGCTTTAAGTCTTTCCAGATGAAATACCATACTAATAATTTACATTAGTGAAAAAATTTTAACAAATGCTACAAGTAAAGTTGATTAGTCTTCCCTGCCCATTAACTCCTGAGGAAAAAAAACATAGTTCATGAACGTAAAGGGAACATGAATGATGCAACATTTGAAACATATCAAAGACAATGAATTTTCCTACAACCCAAACAAAAACTGTAGCTCTTTTCCTTGTAACCAGTTGCTGAAGCCAAGAGGGTGCAAAGAAAAGACAGAACTCTTCGTGAAATGAAAATATTCTCTGATGACAGCTAGTGTTAAGAAATTTTAAAACAGATTTAAGTATGATTTTTCAGGACTCAAAAATGCCTTGTTACTATTGCAGTCGGAGAAAGAGAACAGCTCTGAGGCGCGATGCCAGGATCTAAGAAGGTTTCTTATGCCTCTCACAAATGCTAACCTTCAACAGGCCAAACTAGATGAACCTGGGATGACAAGTGAAACAACTGTGACAGGTAAAAGGTGCATCTGCCTATGCAATCCAATTAATCCAACAGACACTACCCACACATATAGAGAAATGGGTAGTTTGTCTGAGTTAGCCAGCCAATATATGCACACGAAACACAGCGCGTATCAGGTGTACCAAAATACCCTTCAATTTGAGGGCACCACAAGGATTACTCACAAAGAGTATAGACAAGGGATAATTAGAAATGCTGGACGAACACAAAGATCCCAGTCTTGACAGCACAGTATTTTATCACAAATGTGCCAAATTGTGGCGGGTAGGGGAGGGACGCTGGGCAGGGTGGCAGGGGGAGGAAAAGTGAGAGAAGTGAACAAGACTGGTAGAATTTAGGCATAAAGAAAAGATTAAGTACCACTAAAACACAAACATGTAGGCCTACTGTCATAAAAGCGTAACTTACAAGGATATCCTTTACACAAAACCTCAATGGGTGTAGACATTTTCTTTTCACTGATACGTTCGTATTTCTGCCTCTTTGTTGCTGCTTTCAATCCCTGCCAGGGGAGGGAGCCCAGGTTAAAATACATCAGTACATAGCCCAAGGACTCCAAGTCATCTCTGCGAGATTGCTCTACAACAGCATAAAAAAGTGAACTCATTAGGTTTCATCTTCTACTGGAAACACAAACGACTGTGCAACAAGACTGTCATAGAAACTCTTAGATAAACAAGAGATAGTTTAGAGTTACTATGCCCACAATAAACTCAGTGTAAGAAGTAGCCTACTATCCTTACAGTTATTTAAAAATGCACTAATTCCTGAGCATTACATCGACACCTAAAGTTTCTATTTATTGCTTTGCCCAGCTCACCAATTCCAAGATGAGTGTTGATGGATGCATAACGGGCAGTTCCTGTTAAGTTTTTATTTTCACGATATGGAATATGTTGGTGAGTCCGAGCATCTCTATACTTCTTTGCTAGTCCAAAGTCTATTATGTAGACAAGATTGCCTTTCTTCCCCAGGCCCATTAGGAAGTTATCTGGCTTCACATCTCGGTGGATGAAGTTCTTAGAGTGAATGTATTCAATTCGACTAATCTAAATATAGATAAAAAAAATATTGTCGAGAAACGAGTTAGGCATACACCTTTGTCTTATAAAAAGACTAGCAATACCATCTTAGAAGTAAAAGAGGCAAAAAAACCTTTTTATTGTAAAATCTAAGGGCATGAAATCTAGAGAACAACAGATAAACCTTCCTTCCAGGTCTTTCCCTGTGTCTACTTTATATTTGTTTTACAAACTCTCTTGGGGGAATTTTCTTTGTGTTTCACCAGTGCAACACCTGGTTGGCAAGTAAGTGCGGGTTCAGTTTTTAAAAATCACTTAAGACTTGGTAATCACTTATGACAGGATAGTTTGGATGTACTGAAACAGAACTAATTTTGAGTCTTTTCTCCAATGATACAGCCTATCCACCTCTAAATTACAAAATAAAATGTAGTTATGATTTCTCAAAAAATTTTAATATCCCAACATATTGCACCACCAAGAACAACAAAACAGTTTCCTACCATTTGGTCAGCAAGTAGTAGGACTGTCTTGAGACTAAATTTCCTCGAACAAAAATTGAAGAGATCTTCAAGACTTGGTCCCAACAGCTCCATGACCATAACATTGTAGTCTCCTTCAGCTCCACACCACTTAATTGTGGGAATGCCCACTGGAAAGAAGAACAGTTTATTCAGTAGAACAATTTGATTTATACAGTTCATATGCACATATCTTCAAGGCTCTTAAGGTGAACTCTAAGAGGGTCATTACTGTGAATGTTTGCATTTACAGTAAAGCTGTACCTATTTTATGCTACCTTCGGACATCCCACAATGAAACGTTTGGTAACTTCCAGCAGAATAAATACAAAGTAATAGCAACAGAGGTCTAAAATAGCCTTTTTCCTGGTCCCCAGAGACCTCTCAGTCTTTGTACTTAGCCTGTAATTTGATAGGACTGAACATTTTTGCTGAATTCGAACCTTGAGCATTTTACAAATAATACTCATGTAGTCTACAAGACTGCAGTAAGGCACAAAATGGAAGCTGAAAATAAAGCCACTGACAAACCACTAGATACTATTACTGAAGAAGGCCTGATAAATTACATTCGTTTCAATGCCTTAAGGATCACCACAAATTACCAGTCTCTTTCATTTCAATTTGCAATGAATTTTCACCCTTTCTTTATACTTGTCTTTCCTTCAGTTTCATGGTATTTGCTGTTTGGGGAATCTCTACTAAAGCAGCATTTTTTAGGAGATGCATTATACCTTCAAGTTTAAGAGCATGAAAGTTAGCTAAAATGTATGGAGAAATTGTAGAAAAGCTCAAATATTTTGAAATAAACCTGTATGCAGGTAGCCATATTCAGAATTTCAAATACCTTACTTTTTCCTGAATTGTCTTCACAGAGAAACCTTTAAAGACTTAACATTCTGCCACAGCATTCATCCTCAGAAAGTACCCACCACCACAGCCTCAGTAAGGCCATTAGGGAAGCATTTTACTCTATGAAAGCTATTCCAGTTACACACAAGTGGCAACTGAATGAGGCAGGAATTAAAAAATACCTAAATGCAAATACACATTATTTGCATTTGAGACATAGTGCGGAATGTAATCTTTATGCAAAGCATAGCCCCATTTGGGAAGAATTCCAGGGACTATGGAACAAAAGCAAAACTTAACTACACCAGGTTTATGCCACAGAACTGCACAGAAATCTTACATTTCCAGAATTCCAAAACATATGAGGGAGTTACCGTTGCAGAGTACCATCCGGGAGCTATGAAGTCACTTCACTCCTATTCTCCACTACTAAAGCGATTTTGTCTTTGAATTCTCATAGCAAAGAAATATTTTTAACTTGGAATAAAGACTGCTAACATACATAACAAAAACTAACCTGAATTAAAACAGTTTAGAATTGTGCTACTATAATAAGCAAGACAGGTGTGAAATTGTCCAAAACAGTAGTTACAATCTGACCCATGAGAATCAAAACTAAATGAGTGTACTGCTAGATGGGACTAAACTCTGTTTTACACTGCACAAGGTCCTCACATTTTAACACTGTGGCACCATGAGCAACACTGGAGGATCTTAGTGGTTGCCGTGAGGTTTGGTAGCTGTGGATTCAGAACGTGCTACTCTACATCTCTTGCAGAAGAACTGAGATGCCGCTCTTCACCCATCTTGCTACCTTTCCCCTTCTTATTTGTCCAAAGAGATCTTGAACATTAAATACTTCCAGGTGGCAGACACAAAGGCGTAAAACCAGTTCAATCTTTGAAGAAAGAAAATAATTTGCTTGCCTCCACCCTGCATCATTTTGTAGATTTTACTCTCGATGTGGAGCTGAGGATGTTTGGTTTTCACACATTCCAACTTAATTGCAACCTCCTCTCCGGCAGCAATATCAGTTCCTAAAATCACAAGAATTTAAAACATTGGTCAAATTATTTTTAAAATGCATTTCCTCTGTCAAGACTAAACCAAACCCAATACTGACAAAGTATTTCTCAATGGCAAACAATCAGGAGATTATTAAGTACTTTCAGCCACAATTATCTAAAAATTCTTCTGAAACCTTAGAGATACTCTCCAACAGATTGACATTTAAAAAGATAACTATTAGACACTGTAACACAAGAATACAAAATTGCTGCTATCCCATTAAAAAAAAACCATCCAAAAAGAAGATATCTTCTCAAGGGCGTCTTTCCACTTCCAGTTTGTGGTATAAGTGCTCAGAGTGAATATTTACACATCTGGCACATATCCCTGCCAACCCAAGAAATGTTAGGAATTCAAATCACCTCCTCTTATGCCTTGGAAATACAGACTACAAATTTCCTAAATCTCAACATCCTTCAGATGTATCCTGACATCTTATGATTTTAACTGGTTGGAAGGTAGATTATCTAGAACCAAGAATCTGTACTCTGAAAAAACTTTAATTCTCATTAAATTCTTGTCTTGGGAATCAAGTGACTGAAAAAGCTGGCTTACCTGTTCACTTTTAAAGTTTAAATGTATGTAGCAAAAAACTGACATTCTTAAAAAAACAGAAGTCAAGAAAATATATGCTCTCACAGCCAAGCAACTTAGGAACAGCGAAACAGAAAACGGCAAAAGGAAATGTGCGACATTTTTTAGACATATTGCCAAGTCCCTACTTTCAGAATTTGGCTTTTTCTTTTCTGCATTACCTCACGGTTAAGGATCATATGAAGTATATCACCTGTTTGATCTGATCTCCACTTTTAAAAGCCTAACTTGAGGTCCACTAGGGGTTTTTTTTTACAGTAATAATAGCAAACAATCTTTTTGTACTCACTTTTGCCATGATTAAGATTGCATAGACTATTACCCTGCCTCACTTTCCTTTGACTCTTTTCAGAGTTCAAAAATTCTTGTAATTCCTTGCACAAGTAATTTTTAATTACTCCATATTATTTCCTTATCTGTACCTTTACCAGTTCCATAATGCCCTTCTGGGGAGTCACATAAACCAACTGAGACAGATAATGAAAAGCACTATAATGAGAAGTCACCATTTTTAAGTGGAAAAGCAAGTCTAGAGTTGTGAAAGTATTTTCTTCTAAACTCAAAAATTCCAATTTACTTGGAATTTACAAAGTCCTCTACTGCAAGGAAGGCCTTGGACATTATTTTAATTATTTTAACCCAAAACTCATTCTTAAGAAAAACAGACACACAATGCAAAGAACCATGAAAACACAATGACTGTAACCTCTCTGTGACTCATATCTACTTGACCGCATGGTCTGGGCAACAAAACAAATGCTTACTCTGATCACCTCACTCTTGTCCATCTTTCATAGTAGGTAGTATATCTGTGAATCCATTTCTTTCATATCCTCCTTTGAAAGGTAACTTAGGTAAATTACTAAATTTTATATTCTTCAAGTTGTCCACATTCCATTATTTACAAGAGTGCTTTACATTTCCAAATTCTGTCCCACAGACTTCCGTTCCAAATTCCAGAAGACAAATTGTGAGGGTATGAGGGAGAACAGGAAAGAATATGAAAGGACCATGATACTAACAGTGTTGTTGGCTCCTTATTCCAAAGAATGGGAAAAGGGAAGGGGTGGGAAAAGGGAGGAAGTTTCTCCCCTCTATTATGGAATGTCTTCAACACCCTTGTAGCTGCATTTACAACAAAAAATAAAAACTGGGGGCTGGTCACAGGCAAAGATAGTAAAATTTCCCATTTCCAAGCATAAAACCAAGCTGGATATATACTGAAGTAATCTACAAATTCACAGAGGGCTATCAGAAGACATGTGTACTTAAAAAAAATAATTCATGATTTCTGAAATAACTTTAAAAGGTATGCTAAGACATGTATGCCTGCTGTACAGGCTGAACAACCAAGCAGAGACGTGAAATGCCAACTACATTTCATTATCATACAAAGCACAGTTTTCAAGCGTCTGTTCCACAAGATAATTACAAGCAAACTAAATGGGGGTCTACAAAAGGCTTCAGTTCTCCAGAGACAGTAATTTCCCCTGGAAATATAAACTCGTGCCACCAGCTGGATCTTCCATTCAGGTACTTCTATGCTAGTTACTGGCTCAGGTATGACTTTTTCAGTAAGCCTTGAATGTAAATTCATGACAGTATTTAGAAATGAATGTAAAAAATGGAGGGTTTATTCTGCAAAATGCAGCATGGTGTTAATACTAACATACAGCAAACTATTACTTCCTGTGCAACTTGGTATGCATAAATACGAAAGTGACAAATAAAAAAAAGGTTTATTTTGCTTGCATTTGAAATGTATACTACAATATAAACTGATTTATCTGAGCAGTAATCAAATATTGGAGTTTTTCAAATCATCTAAGACTTTTCAGATTTTAACTGATGTCTTAATCACCACTCAAAATCCCAACAGTGGTTAACAAGGATTTTTGCACAAGTGTTACCATAATCCTTCTCACAGATCTTTAATCTTCCATGCAAGCATTGCAGAGAGGAAGAATCACGTTCTCTGTCTCTAGACAACCACATATCGTAAGTTAGAAACGTGGATTTCCCATCGGGCATGCGATCTGTATTGTGGATAACCGGCATTTCATGACCTGTGAACAGGCCGCTTTAGCTCCTGACTCGCTTTGGAATGCCAGCTGTGCACTGCAACATGAAGCGCTGCTGTCTACAAAACCCCCCACCCCTCATCCTTCAGGCACTGTCAGATGGACCACACACATTGGCAAGTGGCATTGTTTTTACCTACCCCAAGGACGCAGTTAATATACCTTAGCCCCTGCAAGTTTCACCTTCTCCGCGGCCCCGTCTTGATTTGCTTTCCAAAGTTAACGCCATTTTTCAAAAGCCGCGTACTTGTTTCTATGGGATAGGATATAAAATCCCTGTGCCTTTGGATTTAACCCATTTCATATGGCTTGAGAGTTTGAAGAACATACAGGGCATTTTAAAAATACCCGCTTTCAAAACGTGTTGCACCTACTGCTCGTGCTTTTCATAACCATAAGCAGTAAGCTTATGTTAGAGAGATGTAGAAAAGGATAGGCAAAACCAATTCCAATCCTGGACATTTTACAACTGCATGGCAATCACGATTAGGGTGACAGTTATGCAAGAGGATTAGCCAACTTATCAGGATTCTTTGAAGGATTTCATTTTTTTTTAACTGCAACCTAAATCACCTGCAGTTGTGGAATATTTTTTTTAGACCTCAGAGGAAACAAACATTGCCGTGACAGCAATTTTCCCCAGTCCACTGCAGGGATATTTACCTCTGACACACGTTTCTTCCCCAAAATGTTTTTCCCAATGTGGTGGGTTGTGGGTTTTTTGGGGTTTATGTTATGTTTTGGATTTCCACCCCCCTTTTAAAATTAGCTAGTTTTTACCCCTCTCCCTATTCTACAGACGCGAACCGTGCCCAAGGTCACCAGACAATGGAAAGAGGCTGCCAAGCAAGCCAAAATTCCATATTTCCGCACTGTCCAAATTAGGACACGATGTCAACGAAGCATTACGTTGCTACCGCTGTGTCCCGAGCAAAGGGTTTCACACCGAAAGGCATTTATTGGTCAGCAGCGAAGCCTGAGCTACAGATGAGGTGAAAAGAGGTCCAGGGGGTCGTCCCCGGCCCAACCTCGCCGGGGACCGTGAGCAGGCCAGGGAAAGGGAAACGCCCAGCGCCTGACCCAGACCGGTCCCCGGGGTTCTCCACAGAGCCACGGAACCACCAAGTTAGTCCACAGTGAACCAACCCTCCTTACCCAGGTAGATGTCGCCGAAGGAGCCGCTCCCGATCTTCCGTCCCAGCCGGTACCGGTTCCCAACCCTCAGCTCCATGGCGGCAGCTCGGCTCGTCCGCGCCCCGGTTCTGCGGCTCTGCCCTGCCCGCCGGCTCACGCTCTGATGCCTCACAGTGCCACGGCTCCGGATGCCATGGCGGCTCTGGTCTGGCGGCGCGATACTGGTGGGACAGGCGGCACCGCCACTGTTGCTCCTGGGCAGGATGGACGCGGATTCCTCGCGTCAAAGGCCCCTCAGCCTCGCAGGCCCCGCGCCGCCATCATGCGTGACCTCACTTCCCTGGCGCCAGCTCCGCCCTCCCGCCCTGCCGCGCTCGCTGAGGGCGGTGCCGGGGCGGCGTGGGCGGCGTGGGCGACGGGGCGGCNAATCCCCCCTCCAGGATTACCCCATTACCGTAATTACTCTTATTACCACATTTACCCACATTACCGTATTTACCCCATTGCTGTAATTACCCTATTGCCGTAATTACCTGTTACCTAGGTGTGGCACCTGAGTGCCCCCAGAACTCACCTGTCTGGTGCCCACCTGATGTGGGGGAGGCACCTTCAGCAGAGCCTTGAGGGGCAGCACGGCCTGCGGTGGGGGAGGGGATGGCACAAGGTCAGGCCCCACCCCACCAGTGCCCACTTGGAACCCCCCATATCCTGGGAGTGGGAGTGGGAGACGGGGGAGGGGAGTATCACTCACTGGCTCATCCCCCAGCTGGGCTGGGGGCTTCGGATCCGGGAATGACTGAGGGGACATCTGGGCCTGGGGGGGGGAGGAGAGGGTGGTCCTGACACCTGAGACCTCCAAACACACCTGGGACCACCCCAGAGACCCCCAAACACACCTAAGACCCCCTCGCCCCCAGGGACCCCCCAAATACACTTCAGACCCTCCCCAAAATATGCCTGGGATCCCCCAAATACACACCTGAGACCCCCACAAAGCACACCTGGGATGCCCCCAGAGACCGCCAAACACACCAGGGACCCCCAAAATACACATGAGACTCCCCAAAACACACCTGGGACACCCCAGAGA